>APFE030382580.1:60964-95552 GCA_000404065.3 Pinus taeda | reverse complement strand
CCTCCCTGGAGGAAGAGTGCGCTATGCTGCTAAATAAAGAAATAGATGAAGGTGAAGCAGCCCTAGACTCAGATGTCTCGGCTGTCAATGAAGATAATGTTGTTCAAATTCAAAATAAAGACATCAAACAACCATCTAAGGATTTTGAAGCCCCTATTCATGCTGATAATGACGGTTTTATAGATGAAGCATTAGAAGAAGACTTACAGGAACAATTGGAAGAATATGATAAGGAGTTGTTGGTTGTCCTCCAAAAAAGGGACCTACTGTGCCTTCCTCTCGAACATGACAGGGCTGTTTTTAAAGAGATTGCCACATATCCATATTAAGAACAACCTTGCAGTCCCATTGGGGGCGATGGCACTGGTGTTCTTGATCAAGAATAGAACAATTCAAAGAATGATGGCATTGATGCTATGAGAGACAATCCTCTTGAAATCAGTGAGGAGGTTGCTATAGATCTAGCAGAACAATACAAAAAAAAAAACACTAATGAAGACATTGAACTAGATTTATTCATTGCACAAAGTTGAGACAAGTCATATTTCCTGTGTTCTGTCTGGACTCTGTCCTCCAGATTTTGATGAATAGGTTTTCCGTGACCATAAATACAAAAAGATATTGAAGGCAGAGGGCCTGGTTATTGTCATATGGCTGGCGACTATGCTGGGGCTCTTCACGTGGAAATTCATACAGTACAGGAACATAGGCATCTTCAAATTAGCGGGATACTGTCTATGTGTGGCCAAAGGAAGCGCTGAAACCCTCAAACTTAACATGGCACTCATACTGTTTCCCGTCAGCAGGAACACGATAACATGGCCTCGCTCCACGATCTTAGGATCCATTGTGCCATTTGACGACAACATCAATTTCCACAAGGTATTTTAATTCTTGTAAAGTTAACAGGAAATGGATTTCAAAGTTCTTTATTAACATTTTTTATTTTAATATTCATGCAGACCATCGCCGGGGCCATTGTTATAGGTGTCAAGCTTCACGGCCTGGATCATATGAGTTGCGATTTCATTAGAATTGCAAATTGCGACTACGAATCATATAATCTTTATCTTAAAGCATATTTTGGCAGTGAAAAGCCGAATTACAGAGATATCTTAGGAAGCACAGTAGGCATCATGGGGGTTTGTATGGTCGTACTCATGGCCATTGCCTTCATTCTCGCGACCTCCTGGTTTAGAAGAAGTTCAGTGAAACTTCCTCAGCAACTTGATAAACTGACCAGGTTCAACGCTTTCTGGTATTCGCATCATGCATTTGTCATGATTTACCTGCTTCTGATTGTTCATTCCATTCGCCTTTACTTCGTGCGAGATTGGAGGGAGAAAACTGTAAGGACATTTCATATTGTTTCCTGTTAATTCTAAACTACATCTCTAACTTCGAAGTAAAACGGTTCAAAATTTATTCACTGATACACATGTTTCACCGCTGAAAGGAAGAAATGTGTGGTATGGTCAACAGATTGCAAAGGGAGAAATTAGGCCAGACATGGGGGACAACATAAAAGGAAAAGGAATGATATAGGTTTAAATCCAATTTTGAGCTCAGGAAATATTTTTCTTTTTCTCTTTTATTTATTGCCACAATACATGTTTCATAGTTTAAATGAGATATAGCAACCACAAAGTGGGAAAACTGCTTTTGGAAAGCTTCCAAGGAAACCCATAAGCTTTTTAGCAGTCCTTGGCATGCTTTAAAAGTAGTTCATAATCCAAAGATGGCAGAGTATTTATGGTTGGAAATGTAGTATCGTCATTTGGGGCTTCCAAAACTATCTCAAAATTTTGAAAACTAGCGTGTGGTTAATGCAATTGAATTAATAGTTAATCGCTATTCTTTTGTAAATTTGAACTGGATATGTTGTATTGTAATTAAGCATTTAATAACGGGAGGTGCTATGACATTTGTAAAATCCTTTTTACAAGTATAGTCTATTATATCCTAAACTATCATGTATAATAATGACAAGCTATATGAGTATGAATCCAGATTATTTGAATGGCAATAACTAACACTTCAAATCCGTTGGATCCTGTTCAATTGGTGGATAATGTTTACATTATCCTTTGCATCATTTTGCTCGGTTACTTTCTAATTTAAACTCATAACAATTCAGTCAGATCTCGGCCTTGTATGACAACCCACCCCAAATTTCAGGGATCCAAATTGGGTAGTAATGAGTTATAACAGTTTTCTGGGACCTTCACAATTGGTGGATAACATGTAAATGAAACTTTTGTCACTTTAATCGGATCTGGACCTTGTACAATTTACACACCATAATGTTTGGGGAAATGAGCACCATCGTTGGAGAGCAATCGCAGCCTTTTGTAGATTCTGCCCAAATATTCTCGGAGTCCAATACTTACAATCATTTCAAGCATCCCATCTGCCTCAAGATCTTTTGGGTGAAAGATACATATAAAAGGTAGTGTTTTACATGAGTCAACTCAACAAAAAGCTTGAATAAGGGATGTGCAGGTATTCCACAGATATTGAACATTACAAATGTCATTACACCTCAAGTTATTAAATGCTTAAGAAGTATAATAGAGCATATCCAGTTCAAATTTACAAAAGAATAGCCATGGCACAACATACGATTTAATAATTATTAATTCAATTGCATAAACCACAATGTAGTGTTCAAAATTTTGAGATAGTTTTGGAAGTCCCCAAATGATTACGAAATACTAAGTGTAAAACTTTTAAACACCACTAACAACAAACTAAAATAGGTTGCTTCTTGTAAGCATTCATTCAAAATCCAAAAGATCCTAGGCCCATTGACATGCCTTCAATGCTCCACAAAGGTGAAGTCTACACTACACAATAGTTTCAGAATGCACATTAACTCTTGCTCTGGCATTGGATATGCATGCAATATGCCAAAAGAATGCATCTTACCACCATGTTGAAAACATGCATGCCCGTGGCCAAATTTAACCTAAACAACATGCATATCCTGACCAGTGGAAACTTGATCAATACACATAAAAACAACTTAAATGATAAAGCTAAAGTTGCTACATACCACATTAAAGTTGCATTCTACTACAATTGTATGAAATGCAAATGAGGCCCTCACAAATCTGACAAATATATCACCAATAGATCAATTGCATACACTTTGGCATATATTGACACTAGAGAAAACTTGTTTTGTCAATTGGAAAAATTAATAATGTTTCCCGAAGATGCAGTCCTAACCATCAAGGCTTACCAGTGTCAGCATTGAATTCCCTCTCACTAGAAATTTAATAGATCTCAATTGCCCATGTGAATAATTTTAACTTTGAGGGCATACTGAGCACACATGCAGTATGCTAAAATCTTTAAACCCATGTGCATTTCGCACAATTACAATCGGTTCAAAGTGACATGTTATCTTCAATGTTCTCATAAACAAAATTTGATAGTATCCGTCTTTAAATATCAATTTAAATTGATGTATAATTTTTTGCTTCAGTAGATATTTATCAAATCATAAATTATATACATATGTAAACTTGCTACACTAATTTGAAAATCTGGGAACTGTGATGTGAGTGTAAGTCCATGTCGAAAGGAAAGATCCATTGACCAGAAAACACTTCAACCTAAAGTTAAAAACAGTTGATTTATTTTTCTCAATATCTATGCCATATGATTGGAGGGATGCTAAGCATTCAAATTTTTGTTGTCAACATGTGTTTCTTATTAAACAAATTACTGTTGGTGAAATTATTGTGCATTCTTATTTTTGTATAATGTACCATTTTTCTCTATTTTAGGATCTGTAGTTGATATCCACTATAGTGAACTTATTGTGCAAACATTGTAAGCATGTACCCTTTTTCTCTATTTTAGGTTCTGTATTTGATATCCACTATAATGAACTTATTGTGCAAACATTGTGAGCATGTGTCAAACTAAGCATATACCAAAAAGTCACCAGTAAAATATCCGGATCTTGTGAAAAGGTACAGGCCATCAATAAATAGCATGTACCTTGCACAACTGACCAAGATTCAAAACATTGGCATACATTGTCAACTCCATGAACAAAGTGACTTAACTTGTATGTGCAAGTTTTTGCATATACCTGGAGTTTGGCTCGTAAGTACAGGGACAGGGACTTCAAATGAAAGGTCGATTTGCTGTGATTGAGAATAATTACGATTATGGTTAATTAGGCATAAAAACACATACTAAATGGTAGTTTAGAAAGGCCACATGATTCGTGAAAAGGCACCACAATATTTACAGGTTTAATGGGTACCATTGTCCGAGCTACCCAAGATAGCTCCAAATCAACAAGGCATGGTTGTTTTTCATGGAATAAGCAAGGCAATAATTCATCCAGAGCCTTAATGCAATTATAAGCTGTTGGGTTTTTCCATTATGAAACCACAAAAATTGGCCATCCTACACCAAAAGGAACTCATTTCAACTTTACCTAGACTGATGACCCAACAAATATCGATGAGAATCACCAACCAACAAAAAAAAATAATCAAAAGAGTTACATCACACCATCCAACTTAGCGAACCAAAGTCTAGAATTCAAGGCTCAGTCTACCTCTTCTTACATGAGCAGAGAAAGGTTTTGCCAATTCAAATGAGTTATATCTTCCCTGAAAATTCCCTATCCTAGCAGAAACTTGAAATGCTAGGCCTAACTTGAAATCAAATATATCTTTCACATATGAAGCAAGACACGAGATAAAAGTCCATAATGTCATTACTAATCAAACTTGAATGTTCTGTTTGGACATTATGAAACCACAGACACTGCTCATCCTACACTAAATGAGAACTCATATCATTTTATCAAGACAGATGACAAAAGACTCATAATCAGTGAGAACCCTAACAAACAAGAGCATCAATCCTTCTGAGTTTATTACCAGAAGAGAAAGAATACCAGAATGCAATGGAGAGATGTACAACTACAAGCCTAAGCTTTCAATGTCACCTACTTATACTGCCCAAACAAACTCCCCTGTTGAAACGACCCATGCTCTTCATGTGCTGCCAAGCTGCTTTGTCGTCGACAATGAACCCCTTCTCCTTCAGCTTTACCAGGAGCTACCGCATCTCATCAGCCTTTCGTGCCCTCCACTGTTCCGGATTTCAGATTCTTGAAGGAAGCTGCCGTGGAACAATCTGAATCAGGGTTTTCAAAGCAAACTGAAGCGGGGCACGATGTTATTCAATGCTATGCAGAGAACTATGTTTTGCTATTGCTAGAAGATGATAGTAATAATAACACCAAGAAAGATAAGCCAATTGCCCTAAATAATGAGAGAGACCATACAAAAACGGAAGATTCTTTGATTTTCCAGGAAGCAACATATATGGATGCACATGCAAATGGAGTTATGGGTATTGATCAAGTGGAGTCGGTCGACCCAGAGGACAGGGTTTTGGTTTCTTTACTAGGGGCACATAGATCGGTCGTCGTGAATACGCCAACAAATCTGGAAGACATTTCAAATATGTGCAATAATTGGGGTTCTCCTCCTAAGTTGAGGCAGTGGACTCTGAATGATAGTTTGAATGTGAAGGCCAACTCTTGCATGAAATGCATAGTTGAGAATGAAATAGCAGAAGATCAGAAATCGAATGAGGCCGCTTCTCCAAGTTGTTGATCAGAACAGCAACAACAACCTGATAAGGATTCAAATAGGGGAAGGGTCAGTTTCGGAGATCCCTAAGTACTGGTGGATTGAGAACATGTGATTGCTCACAGTGCCAAATATCCTACATATGTTGGGATGTCCCCATTCCAATATTTTTTTAGTGAAATATATGGAGGTAGTTCTCTGCGAAGCACAACATCAGTTGGAAATGATAAAAGTAGACAGAAGGTTTATAATACAATGTTCCATGATCCCTGAAGATGTGAATTTCTTATTGATGTAGGATTTTTTGTGTGCCTTGATTCCTTTCTATCATTATTGACTATCATGCCAACAAAGATACTGGCATTCGCATGGAGATGCTTGACAGTCAGTTCCAGAGGTCGTGTGCTGATGAGCTTTTTGACATAGGATGCTTAGTCATATTGATTTGTTGAGTGGCACATCTCCAAGTAATAGATATTAGTCTCATCTACCATTTTATCAGAGGACAAGGCACTGTCAAAATTTATGTGGTGTTTAATGTACTAGAGATATTTGATAAACTCTTCCCGTCATTTGGTGGGGATGTGCTTCAAGTGTTATTCAATTCAGCAGAGGGAGTTGCAAGTAGCTCTAAAGAATCTATGGCATTTGAGACTGCACATTTCATTCTATGGCATTTGAGACTACACATTTCATTCTGGACCAAATGATAGTTGTTGTTGCATTCATCCTCTGTCATTTTAGCCCAAGCAATTACTATATCAGCTGCAATCATATCTCACACACATGCCTTGTTGGCACTACTTGTGTCAAATAATTTTGCGGAGATTAAGAACAATGTTTTCAAACGTGTGAGCAAAGAGAATCTGCACAAGATGGCATATTATGATACTATGGAGAGGCTCCATATCACGGCATACATCATATTTGTATTGGCTCAAAACATTTTGGAGGCAGAAAATGCATGGTTTTGGAGTTTTGCAATGAACACATGCATGATTTAGTGCTGCAAAATTTTCGTGGACGTTATCAAGCATGTGTTTCTTGCAAAATTTAACGAGATAAAACCGTCTACTTATTTCTTGTTTATAATTTTCTCTTAAACCATTAAATAATGATGAATTAATGTTTCCTTCATGTTCAAACTATGTTAATACTTTTTAGTTCTTGTACAGGCATGGTTGCATCTTTGACAAATGAGAGTGCTACAAGAAAGTCTGTCTATTTTTCTCACTACACATCAGAGATGATCTATATAGCACATTTGTTGGTGGAAGAGCCTAAGAAATTGACAAGCCCACTTCTGGCTTATACATATGTTACACTGCTGGAGGGAAGAAATGCGTGGTATGGTCAACGGATTACAAAGGGAGAAATTAAGCCAGACATGGGGGACAGAATACAGGGAAAAGGAATGATACGGGTTTAAATCCAATTTTGAGCTCAGGCAATATTTTTATTTTTCTCTTTTATTTATTGCCGCAATACAAGTTTCATAGTTTAAATGAGACATAACAACCACAAAGTGGGAAAACTGCTTTTGGAAAGCTTCCAAGGAGACCCATAAGCTTTTTAGCAGTCCTTGGCATGCTTTAAAAGTAAGTTCATAATCCAAAGATGGCAGAGTATTTATGGTTGGAAATGCAGTATCAAATTCCATATTGCAGAAACATGAATGGCTACTTTTTATTTTTGATAATATAGGGTGTATCAGTCGTGGAAGCATTCTATGAATTGCTTTGGATGCTTAGTCATATTGATTTGTGGAGTGGCACTTCTCCAAGTAACAGATATTAGTCTCATCTACCATTTTATCAGAGAACAAGGCCATTTCAGTGAAATATATGGAGGCAGTTCTCTGCAAAGCACAACATCAGTTGGAAATGATAAAAAGAGACAGAGGGTTTACAATACAATGTTCCATGTTCCCTGGAGGTGTGAATTGCTTATTGATGTAGTATTCTTTGTGTGCCTTGATTCCTTTCTATCATTATTGACTATCATGCCAGCAAAGACACTGGCATTCACATGGAGATGCTTGACGGTCAGTTCTAGAGGTCGTGTGCTGATGAGATTTCTGACATAGGATGCTTAGTCATATTGATTTGTGGAGTGGCACTTCTCCAAGTAATAGATATTAGTCTCATCTACCATTTTATCATAGGACAAGGCACTATCAAACTCTATGTGGTGTTTCATGTAATAGAGATATTTGATAAACTCTGCCAGTCATTTGGAGGGGATGTGCTTCAAGTGCTATTCAATTTAGTAGAGGGAGTTGCAAGTAGCTCTAAAGAATCTATGGCATTTGAGACTGCATGTTTCATTATGGACCAAATGATAGTTGTTGTTGCATTCATCCTCCGTTATTTTAGCCTAAGCAATTACTCTATCAGCTGCAATCATATCTCACAACAATGCCTTGTTGGCACTACTTGTGTCAAATATTTTGCGGAGATTAAGAGCAATGTTTTCAAACGTGTCAGCAAAGAGAATCTGCACAAGATGGCATATTATGATACTATGGAGAGGTTCCATATCACGGCATACATCATATTTGTATTGACTCAAAACATTTTGCAGGCAGAAAATGCATGAGTTTGGAGTTTCACAATTAACACATGCATGATTTGGTGCTATGAAATTCTCGTGGATGTTATCAAACATGAATTTCTTGACAAATTTAACGAGATAAAACCGTCTGCTTATTTCCTGTTTGTAATTTTCTATTAAGCCACTAAATAATGATGAATTAGTGTTTCCCTATTCATGTTCAAACTATGTTAATACTTTTTAGTTCCTGTACAGGTGTGGTTGCAGCTTTGACAAATGAGAGTGCTACAAGCAAGTCTGTCTATTTTTCTCACTGCACATCAGAGATGATCTATATAACACATTTGTTGGCAGAAGAGCCTGAGAAATTGATAGGCCCACTTCTGGATGATACATATGTTACACTGATGAAGGGAAGAAATGTGTGGTATGGTCAACGGATTGCAATGGGAGAAATGATTGAAGAGCTCACTAAAACTGAAATCATTAGTGTCATTTTTTTTCTTATATTTATGTATGCCAAATTTTTTCTTATATTTATGTCTTACGGAGTTTCCTTTGCAGCATGTGGTGCAAATGCTAGTTGTACCTTCTTTGCTAAATCAATTGTTTGAGGGAAAAAAAATTTTTAATAGGAGACTTGAGGCATTACTAGTAATCGAGTTGGGCACTAATAAATCTAGAAAGACCATAAAATTGCCCAAGGCAGATGACGGCTCAATGTTAAGAACAGTGAAACATTTGTGAACCAATATGTACCATAAGTGTTGGGTTGACCACCGAGTGGATTGCAATTGTGATAACCAGCTGCATGGAAATCAGACATGAGTGTAGTTGATGGAAATTGATGAATGGTAGAGCTGCTAACCAGTACCCATGACGCAATGAGCATATTTTAATATGTATGCCCAAAAGTTAGTGTTCTCCACTCTATAAACCATATGCCAACTTGGGCTCAAAATCTAGTTTCTAGCCACCGAAACACGGACAAGCTGCAGAAAATGGGTCACGCTAATCCGTGCAAAATCCTAAGAGGAAAGGTAACCATAATTAAAATCCCGATTTTCAAGAAAGAAACTCTGGCTTTCGTGTCTACCTTGTGGAAATCACACTGAAATTAAGGTCGGAAACATTAGTGTCATAAATGATACGAGAAGTTGCAATAGAATTAGAAAAATAATAACTTTAAGGGAAGAAATCGTGTTACCGTATCGCCAAAGCACTGAACCTAGCACCGTTCTGGCCATAAGCTACGCCAGGTCTGCCATAACATCGATTCGAAAAGCTGGATAAGAAACAAGAATGGCACGGTTGGAAATGGGAAACCTTGAGGACAAAGCTGAAGCTATGCGAATAACAAAGAAGCGTCCACACCATTCCAGACTTGTAGAATTGTATGGAGTGTGCAAAATCAAGGTTTTTAACAAGGAAATGAATAAGGATCAAGCACAGCGCCCCCGTCGGATAATAATCCCAGAAGTAATAGACAAAGGCCAGCCTTGGGCTTACTTCGATGGCTCGACCCAACCAGAGGGCTGCAGAGGAGCTGTCCTAAACCTAAACGTGTCTGTGAGCTTCAAAATGAAACTAATACTGGGACTAGGGAGAGGCACTAACAATTTCGCGAAACTAAACCGTTCCAGACACTTCCTTCTCTTTGCCAAGTAAAAACACTGCCACAACATTCAAATTTTTGGAGACTCTCAGCTCAACATAAATTGGATAAATGGGATCTATAATTATCACTTGCACACACTCAAAGACTTGGTGAAAGAAGCCATTGATTTGAAATCACAGTTTGAGTCTTTTGTCTGCTTTCTCATATCTACAAGGAAAGGAATGAAATCGCTGATCTTCTTTCCAAAGAGGCCGCGCAGCTGACTAGAGGACAGTGGATAATTCAGGAGTACAAGGATGGAGACTTTTTCCAGATCTACCACATGCCTTTCATCTAAGAGGCGGTTCACCTATAGGACTGATCAATATGATCATCCTAGTTTTTGCTTTTGTTTATTTTTGCTATAGACTCTTTAACATTGCAAATACAGTCATGGTTTTTTAACCTTTCAAGTTTAATGAAAAAATATGTAAATATAATGTTCATAACATCTGGACTGGCTTACCTGCCAATAATAGTGAAAGCATTGTTCTAATGTTGACATACAACTTGTAATTTTCTTAAAATTCTTAATGAAAATTATGCAATTTTCTTTAGAAAAAAAAAAAAAAAAGTCTCAGACAAAACATAAATCTTATTATTTTCATGCAAAAAAAAAAGGGCGCGGCTTACCGTTAAATTAATGGTAAAGCGGAGCAACCCTCTAAATGTACCCATATTTGCAATCCTATAAGTCTTACCACTGAAACTGAAAGCGAGCAGGACGACTAACGGAGGAGCCACTCTTTGCAGTTAGCTATTTACGCCTGAGAAAGGGCAGGCGGTATAGGCGGTTGTATACAGTTTCTCGTCCTAACTATTACTATTTCTACGTGCCAGTTTAATTTTGGTTTTAACTACTAACTAATAATCCTAGGGCTTTAAAAACTCTCTATCTTTTAACCTTAAACGTAATGGTGCACAGTACCAGCTTAATTAGAAAAAAAAAAAATATTTAAATTTGTTAAATTTATATAATTATTTTTTAAAAATTGCAAACATATTTTTAATTAAATTTAAATAAAAAAAATGTCAAAACAACCTGAAAAAATATAATTTCAATGATTTTCATCCAATAGAAAATCATTAAATTTCAACTTAGAAAACTGCTCCGTAAATTAGTTTCCAATAAACAAATATAAAATCATTAAATTTCAACCTTAGAAAACTGCCCCGTAAATTAGTTTCCAATAAACAAATAAAATTCGGAAAGAATTTTTCTAAATCTAAATTATAGCGCTCAGATTTTAATATTTTGAGTGTGTTGTAATGAGTACATTTCCACGATCAAAAATATGATTAAAAATTGCCACTCTAATATGTTTTTGAAAAACTTCATTAACCGTAATCAATGAGAAACCAATGGAACTTTTCCTACCTTCAACGTACAGGCGCCACGTGTATTAAGCAGCTTTTGACCAGCCCGTAATTTCAAGGATCAACAGAAATCAGATGTATGCGAATCAAAAATCGGGTATGGTTGTGGAAATTCCGTTCACGATTTTGGCTACTTCCTCAAGGGCGGCGAAAAGCGGTTGAAATTTCATGTGTGTTGGGTATGCTCATAGCTATGACAGGGTTCTGTAATGGATGTGTATGTGGGGCATGTAAGCTCATAGCAATGAGGCGGTGGGTGGATGCGTCGTTTCATGGTTCTGAAAAGGACGTCTGGTGGGGCATGTATGTTCATAGCAATGAGGGGAGTCCAATTTCCATCTGTAATGGATGTGTGGGGCCCGGGGGCATGCATGCATGCATGGATCTGTCATGGGTGTGTGAGGGTGGCATGGATGTACATAGCAATGAGGAGATGCATTAATCAATTCATCTGTAACAAATGTGTGTATGAGGCACATATGCTGATAGCAATGAGGGGATGGATAAGTGAATTCTTGGGAGATGGTGTTACATTATCAGAGCCCAGGAGGAAATATATGAGAATGGGTATATATGAGATTTTATAATGGATGTATGTCTGCCATCTATGCTTATAGCAAAATGACAGGGTTCTGTAATGGATCATGAATTCATTTGAACACCTAACAAAAGTGCTGGG
Organism: Pinus taeda; assembly: GCA_000404065.3. NCBI lineage: Eukaryota > Viridiplantae > Streptophyta > Pinopsida > Pinales > Pinaceae > Pinus > Pinus taeda. Next base: position 83,656 of record APFE030382580.1, on the reverse strand, counting down.
CAATTTCCAAACACTAGTGTGCCCATTCCATCATGTATCCGCGTTTTGGAAATTTCTCAGTGATAGCATACCGCGTAGTCCAAGAAAAGGCAAGCAAGCGTGCCCTTCGCGGAACCTGGTGGTGGGTCGTCCCACTACGCTTCAGCACCACCATCAAATGACATACATGTATAAATGATGCTTACGCCTAAATTTCCCACATCGTCTTGCAAATCTGAAAACGTTTCGCTTGCTATTTCGACAACAGGAGGGTTTTCTGCATTGCGCCATCAACCGACTCTGCTGATCCAGCTCACTTCACATAATCTAAATGGGCATTCTCTTCAACGAGGTGGACAGGAGGGATCTTAGAGCTGGCGACCATGTTTACTCATGGAGGACAGGTTACACATATGCTCACCACGGTACATTTCCTCGCATTAATATGACCTTTATAATATTCAATATAGTTACAGAGAACTCATTATATTCCTCTAGATTTTAATGCATTTGTTTTTAATTGGATACCCCAATCGGTTCGCTGGCTTTAGTTCACTTCAACATTATCCTATATCTATAAAAGTAGGTTGGAGACACTACCAGGTGTTTCCTCCAAATGTTTGATTTATGGTTTGCTGCCAATTATCGTTATGCTTTTTATCTGCAATATTTGTCATTTCTGTTTTGGCATCTAACTGATCTGGATGCAGAGTTTGATTCCGTGTAGTTTATTGTTCTCGTCCACCATAATGACTTTGCTTAGCTGTTCTGCAATAAAATGTAATTGGTTTTTGCATGATTTCCCATTTAAGTTCATCTCACGTCTTATGCTCCCTGGGATCCTACACAGGGATTTTTGTTGGGGATGATGACGTTGTCCATTTTACAAGAGGGTCGGGTCAAGAAATTGGAGCAGGGGGCAGTTTAATTAATAAAGTTGCTTCTAGTTCTGTACCAAAACGACATCTGAGTTGCCTGAGATCGCCTGACCGCTGCGGCCTCCAATATGGAAATAGTGGAGTGATCCAGTCTTGTTTAGATTGCTTCCTTGAGGGAGGAGCTGTGCATCGATTTGAGTATGGTGTTAGTAAAGCTGTATTTTTGGCACAAGTCCGCGGAGGAACATGTACACTTGCACAGTCGGATCCCCCAGACGAAGTCATTCACCGTGCAATGTATCTGCATAAACATGGTTTTGGAAACTACGATCTATTTTGTAACAACTGTGAGGATTTTGCAATATACTGCAGGACGGGATACATTGTTAAAAGAATGGCCTCAGGAAGAAGTGGGCAAGTAGCAGCTATGGATGGCGTTCGTTCTGCTTCTAGTCTCGCCTATGAGCATCGAGATATGCTTAATAGCTCACTAGGCCTCGCATTTATGCTGGTTGGAACTTACTTTTTAAAGAGATATTTAGCAGATATTGGTGTTCGTGCTGATAAAACTAAGGTGCCAGTGGAAAATTTGGCTACATTTCTTGATTCTTCAACTCGTATTGGCATTGATATAACTAAGGTACCAGTGGAAGATTCGTCTGTACATCGTGCTTCTTCAACTGACAGTAGTGTTGATAAGGCTAAGGTACGAGTGGAAGATGTGGCTGTATTTCTTGATTCTTTTACTGGTAAGAAGCTTCCACTGGAAGATTTGGCTGTATATCCTGATTCTTCAACTGGTATTCGCGTTGATAAAACTAAGGTACCAGTAGAAGATTCAGCTGTACACCTTGAATCAACTGGTATTCGCGTTGATAAAATGAAGGCACCAGTGGGTTCTTCAACTGGTAAGAAACCTCCTGCGCAACATTTGGCTGCATATTCTGATTCTTCAACTGCTATTTTTGTTGATAAAAGTAAGGTACCAGTGGAAGGTGAGGATCTATTTCTTGATTCTTCCACCCTCCAGAAGCCTTCAGCGAATGAAAGCTCCACATCGCAGGAAATAAGCAGAAAGAGAAGCTCTAAAAAGCAGAAAAAGAAGCTTCGTCAACAACAGAGAAGAAACTGTGAATTAATGAAAGAAGTTGAAGATGTGGCTCAATTTCCTGGTTCCTCAACTGGTAAGAAGCCTCCAGTGGAAGATGTGGCCGTTTCTCTTGATTCTTCTACTGCTGAGAAGTCTCCAGTGGCTGAAAATTCCTCATCTGCGATAAGCAGAAACAGAAGCTCCAGAAAGCAGAAAAAGAAACTCCGTCAACAGCAAGGAAGGAACTGTCAACCAGTGGAGTGCCCGAATCGTAGTGGACCCTGCGTTCTCCAAGGAAATTGATTTTCTTTCCTGCGAGGCGATGGTGAAACAAATTAAAATGTTGTCATGCTTCTATCATCTATGTATGTGCAATGAGTTTCTGTCTTAGTAGACATAGCGATGGTGTCAGGTGATAGATTTGGAAAAGTTGTAATTTCTTGTTTAAAAAAATAAAATAAAATATATGTATTTGTAAATTCAATGAATACCGATGATTTTTGAGCGTTTCGCAGTCATCTATGGATACCCTAATACACTGCCTCATTGGTTGTGTAGGATGCATGGTCTTTTGCGTCCATTTGAATAAATCACTGAGTTTGAATTTGGAAAAAAATAAATGGGTATATTATTTTTATTTATTACAATTTATATTAAAAATAAAAATCATTAAAATTTTCAATATTGAGATTGTAATAATTTTTTTTACACAATTAGAATTTGTATAGGAAGTAAACCATTTTAAAATGGTGTGTTTAACTTATATAATAATCAACTTTAATAATAATATGGTGTTATAATTTAGTTTGTTTTATGATTTTTTTTAATTTTTAATAATGAATAAAGTAAGTGTTTTTAATATTAGAATAAGTAAGATTTATTGTTATTTTAAATACATTCATTAATTTGAAAAGAATGTCATATAAATAAATAAATAAGTGTGATATAAAATGTGATATATTGGCCTATGGTATTGTAAAATGTGATAATATTGTAAAAAAAACTATTTACATGTTAAAAATTTCTATGATAAAATGTGGGTGAATTTATATAATTAAAGATATTTAGATTTTACACTCGCCACTCTCACATCTAATGTTAGACAATTGAAAATTCTTTCAATTGTCAACTGAATCTTGATTGTGATTTGTACAACCATTCAACTAGATATTTGTCATAACCCATAAATATATTCAGATCGCAATCAATGCCATAATTACTATAGAACTTTGTAATCTCAAATACTACAATGGCCATGTATTTTGTTGGTTGTTTTCAGTGTCTCATGGTATGGTCATAATTTTGAATCTACACTTGTCACAATCTGTATTAAACTAATATCTGACTTTTCATTTGTTATTCATTCATTTCCCATCATCAATTTCCAGGGACCTGGCTTTTTCATTTTTCTATATTTGAGATCGTATCATCTAATAAACATTAACCAAATTTACTAAAATAATACATCCTTTCCTAATTGACTAATTAGCCAACACAAAAGATTTGTCTGCTATATGATTTATTATATGATATCATGGTGAAGGGATTGAGGCAACAATTCCTGCAAGTGGTCAACAACCTAAGCAGACTACTACATAATTTAATTATAACTATAGCTGCTGTTTTATCTGTGGTGTTTAGAGATTTAATATGATTTTTTGCTTTTCCCCAAACCAATCTACAAACAAGAATAAAAAGTTATGATTTCTGGAAAAAATAAATCACATTTATTTTTTAAAATTGTGAAATTCATATCACCTGCATCATGAAATTGATTTTTTGTTCTTCCCAAGCCAATTTGCAAATAAGAGATGAGTAGAAGAAAGTTATGATTTTTTAAAAAATTGGAAAAAAATAAATCACATTTGTTTTTGAAAAATTTGAAATTCATATCACTTACCTCATGAAAAATTTCCTATAGAAAAGAGAAAATATTTGTCTGTGGTTGTAAAGTTCGTATATTTTATATTTAATAAGAAAAAATAATTTTTTATTTTTATTTTATTTTTTTTAAATAAAAAATTTGAAAAAAATAAATCACTTTTGCTTTTGAAAATATTGAAATTCATATCACTTCAACATGAGATTGATTTTTTGTTTTTCCCAGCCAATCTGCAAACAAGAGATGCAAATAAAAAAGTTGTGATTTCTTAAAAAGTGGGAAAAATAAATTACATTCGTTTTTGAGAAAAATTGAAATTCATATCATCTACAACATGGAATTGATTTTTTGTTTTTGCCAAAGCCAGCTTGCAAACAAAAAATGAGAATAAAAAGATTGTGATTTCTTAAAAAAATGAAAAAATATATCATATTTGTTTTTGAAAAAATTGGAACTCATACTACTTGCCCCATAAAATTTACCATAGAAAAACTAAAATATTTCTCTTTGGGTGTAAGTTTATATTTTATTTTAATAAGAAAAAATAAAATGTTTTTTGTTTTTTGTTTTTTAATTCTTGTTTTTTTAAATTTTTAGTAAAAATTTTGGAAAAAATAAATCATATTTGTTTTTGAAATGAAAAAATTAAAGAAATTCATATCACCTGCAACATGAAATTGATTTTTTCTTTTAGTCCACATGGGGTAGCTCAAGCGGCAATGGCCATGGAAATGAAGTCTCACTGAAACAGAAGTCTTGGGTTCAAATCTTGGGCTACCCTTCCCCCGTTGAGGGGTACTTATTGGACATGTAAATAGGGGAGTCCCCCCCCAGCCTACAAAAAAAAAAGAAATTGATTTTTTCTTTTAACAAGCCAAGCCAATCTGAAAACAAAAGATATGAATAAAAAAGTTGTGATTTCTAAAAAACAAATTGGGAAAAATATATCGCATATTTTTTTTTTAAATGAAATTCATACCACTAGTATGAAATTTCCTAAGAAATGCTGAAAGTTGTCTAGTTATTATCAAGTTCAATTTGAGGAAGTGGGTACTAAAGGAATGCAATGTAAATGAAGATGAGTGAGAAGAACTCATTTGGATCCATTCCAAGAAATTTTGTTTCTATGTGGTAGTTTAGAGAATGAATTGGTTTTAGAGAGTTTAGAATATTCTGCAAATCTTATAGATATGAACTAAATTAATTAATTGCAAAATGTATGTTGTTGATGTATTATATTATGCCTGAAAAAGGTATTTATTTTTTAGTTTTAAATGTGATTGAGATGTTATATTAACTATTTAAATTGTTTCAATATAATATTTAATTTATTTTAAAGCTTTATTTAATATATAAATATGTAATATTGTGTATAACAAGGGTTACATAGTAGCTAGTACCTTACCGTTTAGCTTAAATATAGTTTAATTAAACTAAAAATAAAAAAGATAAATATTTCATCACAGAAATCTTACAGATTGGTTCGAAACGCTTCGACTCAATGTGATTTCTTCCAAAAATGTTTTCAAATAAACAAATAAAATATTGTATTGTTGAATCTCATATCACAAATTAAAAAATATGATGAACTAATATTGTTTATATTAACATATGTATGCTTTAATATATATGTGTGTGTGTGTGTTTAATATAATAATAAGTTATCTTATATTGAAAATATAGGGAAAAAGGAGTATAATTCCTGAAAATAGAAAGAAAAAAATTAAAATAAAATTCAAAAGGTTAAATGAAAAGGAAATAAAGTAACTAATAGAAATGAGAGCAACTAAAAAGCCCATAATAAGACCTCATCCAATCACCTTAAAAATAAATAATTTAAATAACAACAAAAATTGAATTCCTAATGCTAAACCATGGTTAAATAAGGAAAAATTTTGGTCAAAGACAAACTAACACCAGTCAAAACAAAAATGAATAATGAATGCATAATACCATGCTTGATGTTTGCGGCATGTATAATAATATACATAAAACAATTTGTAGAAAACATAATTTTAAGGCACGTGCTAACTACACAATTGCTTTGTATTACAAGTTTACATTCCTAAATTGATACAACATAAATAATAGCTTCTAAAAAATCGATTTATATACTGAAAGATGTCAGTAATTAAAATTATAAAGCTTCATTACACAGATATTTCAGACTCCAACTGAAAAAATAAATCACATTTGTTTATGAAAAAAATGAAATTCATATCATCTACCGCCTTAAATTTATTTTTTGTTTTTTCCCAAGCTAATCTCCAAACAAGAGATGAGAATAAAAGTTTTGTTTTTTGTTTTTTCCCAAGCTAATCTCCAAACAAGAGATGAGGAGATTAGGATAAAAGTTTTGATTTAAAAAGAGACGAGAATAAAAAAGTTGTCATTTAACAAGAGCTGAGAATAAAAAAGTTGTCATTTCTTAAAAAAATAGAAAATATAAATCAATTTTTCAAATTCATATCACCTGCACCATGAAATTTCTTATAGAAAATGGAAAATATTTTTGTATTGTTGTAAGTTTAGATTTTTATTTTAATAAGAAAAATGAAATATTATGTATACTTTAATTCTATTTTAAAAAAAAAATAATGAAAAAAATTGAAAAAATAAATCACATTTTTTTTTTAAGAAATTGAAATTCATATCACATGCAGCATGAAATTTATTTTTTGTTTTTACCCAAGCCAATCTCCAAACAAGAGATAAGAATAACCAAGTTGTGATTTCTTAAAAAATTGGAAAAAATAAATCACATTTGTTTTAGAAAAAATTGAAATTCATATCCCTTGAAGCATGAAATTTCCGAAAAGCAAAAATGCTTTCGAGTTAATATCAGGTTCAATTTTTTTGAAGTGCGAATGAAAGGGATGCAATGTAGATGAAGACGAACAAGAAGAACTCATTTAGGTCAGTGCCATAATCTTCTCTGTGGTAGGGAGTAGTTCATTATAAGTTTATGGTTCAACGACTCTTATAATAGTTTTTTTTGTGTATTGTTTTAATAATGTTCTTTTAAATTCCCTTGATAAGGGTCCAAGCTGACCCTATTGGGCTTGTCCTAGCTTATCCTGGCCTAACTATTGATGCAAATCTATCATATCGCTCCAACAACCCTTCGCATGCATGCAACAGTTGGAGAGGTTGTGGCACACATGCAGCTTTTAATGCCCCAACTCGAAAGTGGAAAAGGTACAAGGATAGTTGGAACAGTGACAATTCCCTCCAACTTGTTGAGCAAGTTAGTTTGTGAACTTATGTTCTTGTGGAATTGACTTTAGTGGGTGATTCAGGGCAGCTCATGGTGGACGTCTCCAGGTTCTAGTAGCATTCATTGGTATGTTTTGGGTCTTAAATTAGCACCTTTTGTTTGTATGGAGCATTCTATTCAACCTTTAACCGATGAGACACATGGGTCTGTGTTTTGGGGGAAAGAGAATTGGAATTGTCAGAGGCATGGACTCAGTGGGTTTTTGGATGGGGTTGATTCCATCATTCTATATGTCTTGGTGTTTTTCGAGTATGGAATTTTCTTGTCTTGCATGGGTGCGTGTATGGTCTGGGTGGTAAAGGGTTTTGGATGTGGAGGTCCCCCATGCTCGTGCAAGAAAGGGGTAGAAGGGGTTTGGGTTTGTGAATAATTTCTCTTGGTTCTAGGGTATTTAGGCTTTGGACGAGCTTGAATTTGAGCCGTGGGTACATTTAACTACAACTATGCCCTCTATTTGTATATGAGTGAAGATAGAAGAACCCTGGTGGTCCACTTTCAGGTCAATCTAGTCCTGTGGAACAGATTCTATTGAGTTTGGAATTCTTGTTTAGCTAGGGGTCAATTATGGTTTTGGAGTTGGTTATGGCTTGATGTCTGTCACCATAAGCCAACTTCTGGGGATGGTGGTTTGATTTACGTCGCCTAGGTTCTTTGTATGTAGTCTTGTCAGAAGGGGTTTGGTGGATTGTGGGCTCAGTGTAGCTGTTGGCTCGACTCTCTTTTTAATTCCTTGTATAGTGTTTGGTTGGTGAAGTGGATAAGTTATGGGACATGCTGATGTAATTTTGAGGTCACGAACATTGATTGCATGGCCAGTCCATTCATTCCCCACAAAGGGAAAAGAAAGAGGAATGAAAACAATGGCATCCTTATCCTATGTTGGCAGTCAGTTGAAAGAAAAATTTGGGGTGGGTTCCTTACTTTGTTAGTTTCGTTTGAATTTGATTTAACAGGTTTGTAATGCATGTGCGACACTTGGCAGTGATGAGCATCCATGTTGCGACCCTATTTCGGTCGGTACCCAGAGTTGGGAAAAGAGAAGCATTTGTCAGGCAGTGGGAAAATCATGTCCCAGGTAGCTGGTACATGAAAGAATGGTCGTGGCGTCCGAGGTCGGGGAAAACAGAGGATGGTCTCTTCATGACCAAAAATCCAACCCAACTCTTCTGGTGGGGCTACTGGAATGGGTTGTGTGCGCAAGCCTTCCTCTCGTATAATTCAAGATGCGACTCAAGCATACCATGATAGCAGCTCCAACCCAATCAAGCAATTGATTGCAGATTAGGAAGCAGAGATCCGACTGACTGAGGAGGATTTCAAATTGGATATGGATGAGTGGTAAGCAGTGATCCCATACCCAAGCCACACTTGTGGAATATCATCTCAATACAAGAAGACAACCCATCTATTCTGGATGATTAAGATCATTCTGGCGAAATCTCTAGGGAAACTTCCTCCTCACATGAATTTAGCCCCTTGGGGTCATTTAGACTATACTAAACAATTTCAAAATATTTAGTTTCAATTACAGTAGTAGAGTTGTTGACTAAGCCGAATTGAGCAACATATCCCTTACATACCCCACACGAAGTTGTCAGGTTCCACTGTGAAGGATCCTGCTTTGGTAGATTCAACTGATGATGAGTGATGACATTGCATCCTTGTTTTTATTTTTGCATGATTCAAACCTAAATTTTTGGGCTTATTAGAAGTTATGTTTATAGTTATTTAGAAAATAGGAAGTACAAAGACTCTCAGGTTTGCATATCGTGGTTGGTTAGACTTATCAGTTTTTGTTTGTGGATGGCATAGTTGGTTAGGTGGCCAACAGATCTAGTTTCCCTCTGGGCAGGTTGATGGCACTTCACTCTTAGACATATGGATGTGACTTGCTTTATTTATGAAAATTAATGGAAAGCTATGACCAAGCTTACAAAAAAAAAAATTCTTCTTTTAAATTAGAAAGAAAATGAAAAAAAGGTAGTGAGTTGTAATATGATATGCATTTTGTTTTTTATTTTTAACATTTTTGTGGAGTACTTAAGAGAAAAAATTGGCTATAGGGATTTTAGAATATTTTGGAAATCCTATAAACATGAACTAAGTTAATTTATTTTCAAAATGTATATTGTTGATGTATTAAATTATGTGTGAAAAAATTATTTATTTTTTAGTTTCAAATGTTATTGAGATGTTATATCAGTTATTTAGATTGTCCAACCATAGTGCTTAATTTATCTTAAAGCTTTATTTAATACATAAATATGTAAGATTGTGTATAGAAATAATATACATAAAATAATTTGTAGAAAAGATAGCTTTAAGGCACCTGCTAGCTACACAATTGCATCTAGCTTTTTGTATTGCTAGTTTAAATTCCTAAGTTGATACAACATAAATAATAGCCACTGAAAAATAGGTTTCTAGACTAAAAGGTATCACTAATTAAACTTATAAAGCTTCATTATAATGCCAGTCTAGACTCCAATTTTCCTATATTTAAACTAAGCGACATTTACTAGTTACTAAGGTTGACGCTATTATGAAAGCCCAACTAGCACACCCAGAACAATGAAAATAAATATCCACCTCCCTCTATATAGGGAACCAAATAATCTTCAACAAGGACATGAACATGATTATAGAAAAAATGTACTCACATGACATGATTATAGACATTATGTACTCACATGTGAGCTCCATATGATACAAAGTATAACATAGATCAAGTTATCATATATTTACTATTCACTTTTCTCACACATGTTTAAATATAGCTAATTTGAAGTAAAAAACAATAAAGAAATAAAATTGCAAGAACAAGACAATTGCACATATCCATCTTGCAACAAGAACACAACTCCATTTAGGAAAAGAAATATAATATTATTGGACGTAACAGTGACAAACTATAAAAAGAATATATACAAATAAGGTAGATGAATTTATTTAATCTTTTTATTTTTTGGGTTTTGGTTAGGAGATGAGATTACTTGTCGGTTTTAGATCAATAAACGTCTTCAAAATACACTCAGTCACCATTTAGTCAAAAAATTGCATGCAAGCCTCCCTCTTGCATAATTTAGGGCGCGACTCAAGTATACCATGCTAGTAGCTCCAACCTGGGCAAGAAATAGTTGAGATCCCACAAACCAAGGAGGATTTCGAATTGGATATGGATCTGTGGTAAGCAGTGATCCCGAACCCATACCATACTCATGGAAGATCATCTCAATACAAGAAGACAGTGCATCTGTTATGGATGACGAAGAGTATTCTGGTGAAATCCCTATAGGAGTTTCCTCCTTACATGCATGTAGCCCCTCAGGGTCATTCAAACTATACTAAATAATTCCAAAAAATTCAATTTCAATTATAGTAGCAGAGTGGTCGGCTGAGTTGAATTGAGGAGCATATCCCTTGTATACCCCACACAGAGTTGTCGGGTTCCATTGTGAAGGATCCTACTCTGGTGGATTCAACTGATGATGAGTAGCGACAATGCATCCTTGTTTTTATTTATGCTTGATTTAGACCCAAAGTTTTAGGATTATTAGCAATTATGTTTATAGTTATTTAGAAAATAGGAAGTACAAAGATTCTGAGGTTTACATAATGTGGTTGGTTAGACTTATCAATTTTTGTTTTTGGATGGCATATTTTGCGGTTAGGTGGCCAACATATCTGGTTTCCCTCTAGGCAGGTTGAGGCCACCTAACTCTTAGACATATGGATGTAACCTGCTTTATTTATGAAAATTAATGGAGAGGTACACCAAGCTTACAAAAAAATAATTGTTCTTTAAAATTAAAAACAAAATGAAAGGAAAAAAAACTGAGTTGTAATATGATATGAATTTTTTGTTTTTAACTTCTTTGTGGATTAGTTCAAATAACAAATTGGTTGTAAGGATTTAGAATATTTTGGAAATCCTATAGACATGAGCTAAGTTAACTAATTGCAAAATGTATGTTGTTGATGATTTAAATTATGTGTGAAAATTATATTTATTCTTTAGTTTCAAATGTGATTGAGTTGTTATATAAATTATTTAGATTGTCAAACTATAATGCTTAATTTATTTGAAAGATTTATTTAATACATAAATATGTAAGATTGTGTATAACAATAATATATACATAAAATAATTTGTAGAAAACATGGCTTTAAGGCACCTGGTAGCTACACAATTGCATCTACCTTTTTGTAATGCTAGATTACATTCCTAAGTTGGTAGAACATAAATAATAGCTACTAAAAAATAGATTTCTAGACTGAAAGGTATCACTAATTAAAGTTATAACGCTTCATTATGATGTTAGTCTAGACTCCAATTTACCTATATTTAAACTAAGCGACATTTACTAGCTACTAAGGTTGACATTATTATGAAATCCCAACTAACATGCCTATGACAATGAAAATATAAACATCCACCTCACTCCATATAGGGAACCGAATAATCTTCAACAAGGACATGAACATAATTATAGACAAAATGTACTCACATGACATGATTATAGACAATATGTACTCACATGTGAGCTCCATATGATATAAAGTATAACATATATCAAGTTATCATATATTTACTATTCACTTTTCTCACACATGTTTAAATATAGCTAATTTGAAGTAAAAAATAATAAAGAACTAAAATTGAAACAACAAGGCAATTACATATATCCATCTTGCAACAAGAAGACAACTTCATTTGGGCAAAGAAATATATTATTACTAGATGCAATAGGGTCAAACTGTAAAATGAATGTATACAAATGAGGTAGATGAATTTATTTAATCTTTTGATTTTTTGGGGTTGGTTAGGAGATGAGAGTAGTTGTTGGTTTTAGATCAATAAATGTCTTTAGAATATGCCCAGTCACCATATAGTCAAAAACTTGAATTTATTTAATTACTTTTTTATCATCAATAATGTTTTTACCAAAAGAAAGAGAAATAATAAATAATTGAAATAACTTAAAAGAACTTTTGTGACAGTGAGAGTGAAAATGATAGTTAATGGTCGAGGATTTGGTAAAGCATAAGAGAAGGAAACCAATGTTATCAAAATTATTGATTCTCATGCAAGCCAAACTGAGCCATTGCCTTGTTCCAAGACCATAATAAATAATAATTGATTTATATTTCATGTTGAGAGTTTCCCTTCTTCCAAGACAATAATAATTGATCAATATTCCATGCTTAGAGCTCCCCTTCATCCAAGACCATAACCATTTATAAATATTTCGTCTCAATTTTATATATAAATCATTCTAATTACTTTGAGTAGAAAACTTTGACATAAATTAAAAAATAGAAAGGAAAAAAATTGAAATTACATTTTAGAAATATTTAAATTAATGTATAAATATTAATATAACATAAATTAATGTCTATGTTATATATATAAAAAAAAAAAATCAGTGTTAACTTAAAAAAATTATACATATCTTACTTAATTGTAGTGGTGTCATAAACTAGCAATTGACACTAATTAATGAAAGTGTTGCAAGGCAATAGCATATAACACTAATTAATGCTTCTTTGGCAACTGTTGAAAGATCAAAAAAAATATCAAGAAAAGACAAGGACCCGGATACAATGAAATCTTACTGCAATATTGCTTCTTTGAGCCTTAGAAATCATGAGGATTATGTTGAAGTTAAAGACCTTATTTGATTATGCCAGCATAAATACCTCGTAAAATGAGGAAATAGATCATGATTTGTTACCTTAGAAATCAGAGGTTGTTTTGGTACAATTCCTCCATATTTCTTCTTGATCACTTCCTCCTTCTATAGACAACCTTGATCAGTACAAAGTAATTTTTTTATATTTTGAAACATGTGTCTACAAAGGACAATAAAAAATCGTAAATAAATTTTAAATTTCTATGTGAATAAAGATCTACCCTTGAATAAAAATGAACATATCTCCAATCTGGAAATTGAACCAAAGAATAGCATGAACTACACCTCTGCTTGAGACAATTTCTTGTGTTTCTCTTGTAACATCCCCAGCCCTTTTCTCTGATTATGGATCAGCTTATAGTCTAGAATAGAGTATCTCTTAAGAAGTATTTGTAGTATCTATTGGATGGAGGGAAAGTTTACAAAAAATTCCTCAAGATTGTCTCAAATTACTCTGTGTGTTGTAAATACTTAGTTCTAAAACATTTTTCATATAGCTGCTCACTTGCTTAGAGGAAAAATTGACCAAGCTATGTAAACTTTAGACCATTTAGATCTTCAGGTTCTATTGTTTTCTTTCATTGTTTACTGTCAATCATTATCTTTTAAATTTTAAAAACAACTTTCATAAAACTACTTGCTTAGAGGCCAAACTCAATGTGCTCTATAGACTATTTAATTTTATGTCCTTCCTGATACACGATACATCACAACATCACATGCACTTCATCATCAATTTATCCTTGCCTAGAAAGGAAGCATAGAATTTTCTTACATTATATCTTTCTATCTCCTTGTTTACATTGCTAGCTGATGAACTAAGTATTTACAACACACATATAGTAAGCTAAGACAACCTTGAGCAACGTAGTTTTTTATGGGTTCACATGGGACAATTGATTCATTGACTATAAATTGTCACATTGCAGATTTCTTTTAGCTTCAAAATGTTTTAAGAAAGCTTTCTATATTATGCATGATTTGATCTAATATTTGTTTGATTTTATGATGTATAAATATATGGGTTTGACTTTAGAGCTAGTGACTTGTACTTGAGAAAGCACAACCATTTTTTTCTTGGAAGGGTGTTGATAGGTCACTATGTGTGATTTCCACATGCATGTTTTTTCTTCATCAAACTAATTTTCTCATATTTATCCCTATGTTGCGTGTCTAAAATGTAAAATTCACAATAAATCTTTCATGTTTTCACTAGTTAGATAGACAAGTAGGTTATATAAATTTTGGGGCCATCATTTTAAAACCAAGGTGACTCTTTTGATGTAAAAACACATATTTTTATTAAAGTGCTCATGAACCACACTTTCTTGATCTCTAAGATAAAATGGTTTAAATGGTGTTGAATGATCTCTACATTATTTTTAACTACATGGCATGGGTTAGATTTTCTTAAGCATAATCTGTTAGATTAAAACAAGAACATGGAAGACACCAAGGAGATTAGTGGTAAATAGAAATGTGATCTTTTGAATAGTTTCAAGGATCATGAATGAAATAATAAAGAGGTGAATCCACAATCAAAAGAGAAACATAGACAATTTTCTCAAAAAGAGGTGTAGTTGATTCTATTCATGGATTCAATTTCCAAATTGAAGATATGTGCGATTTTATTCAAGGGTATAACTTAATTCACATAGAAATTAAAAATTTACTTACAAAATTGTTATAGTCCTTTGTAGGCACATTTTCAAACTATAAAAGAAATTCTTTATACTGATTAGGGTTTTCTATAGCAGGAGGAAGTGATCGAGAAGAAATATGGAGGAACTGTACCAAAATAACCTATGATTTTAAAGGTAGCAAATCAATATCTATTTCTTTGTTTACGAGGCATTCATATTGACATAATCAGATAAGGTCTTTAACTTCAACATAGGCATCATGACCTTTAAGGCTCAAGGAAGCAATATTACAGTAAGATTTCATTGCAACATTGTTGATGGGTGTCATAAAATACTTTGGACTTTCCAATGAATAAATTTTTCATGGGACCACAAAGGTCATTATGTGCAATTTCCACATGCATGATTTTTCTTCATCCATTTTTTTTTGTCAAATTTATACCTATGTTTCTTGTCTACAATGAAAATTTCACAATAGCTCTTTTATTTTTTTACTAGTTAGATAAATGAGTAGGCTATATAAATTTTGAGTCCATTGTTTTAAAACCAAGGTCAGTTGTGGTATTTTGATTTAAAAAAGCATTATTGTCATTGTGGTGCTTATGGACCACACCTTCGTGATTTTCAAGATCAAATGGTTTAAATGTTGTTGAATGATATCTACATTATTTTCAACTACGTGACATGGGTTATATTTACTTAAGCAAAATCTATTGGATTAAAATAAGAATATGGAAGACACCAATGAGATTAGTGGTAAAGAGCAATGTGATCTTTTGAAAAGTTTCAAGGATCATGAAGGAAATAATACGGTGAGTCAACATTCAAAAGAAAAACACAAGAAATTTTCTCAAGAAGTGGTGTAGTTGACTTTATTCTTGGGTTCAATTTCCAGATTGGATATATGTGTTATTTTATTCAAGGGTAGATCTTAATTCACATATAAATTCAAAATTTATTTACAAAATTGTTATAGTCCTTTGTAGACGCATGTTTCAAACTATAAAAAAATTGCTTTCTATTGATTAAGGTTGTCTATAATAGGGGGAAGTGATCAAGATGAAATATGGAGGAATTGTATCAAAACGACCTCTGGTTTCGAAAGTAGCAAATCACAATCTATTTCAGTATTTATGAGTTATGGATGTTGACATAATCAGACAAGGCCTTTAACTTCAATATAGGCCTCATGATTTGTAAGCCTCAAAGAAGAAGATTGTAGCATGGTCCTTGCCTTTTCTTGATATTTTTTTTTCTTTCAACAATTGTCAAAGAAGCATTAATTAGTGTTATATGTTATTGCCTTACGGAGTTTTGTTTGCAACATCTGGTGCAATTGCTAGTGTTACATGTTTTTTTCAATGTATATATGTTTAACTTATATACTAGCGCAACTACATTAATAAAATGTGGTTGATATACGCCGATAGGTATATTCTATTTAAATCATTAGATTAACAATTGTGTATTCTCTTTAAGCATTAGATTAACAATTAAAAAATCTGAAGTGGATTCCTCGACATTCTTATAACTTGAACATCTAAAATTATTAGCTTTTTAAAATTAATTTAAATAGCATTTATCATCACAACCATTCTTTTAAATTTTATTAACATTTATGATTCTAAGGTTTTTTAGGTTTGATTAAAATAATTAAAACCTACTAGAAAATGAGCTTACAGTCGTATCAACACATCTAAGAGGTATAACTTAGAAGCTAACAAACTAATACAATGTGATCAAGAAAATATTGATCCTAATTTGCTTTGAAATTATGTTTGTTGGAATAGATGATGAAGACGAGCATGGACACTCCACGTCTCTTTGGAATAGGTATAAATGAGAACCCAAAACCCACAAACTTTAAAACAAGAAATGCAAGCATCTACCCACACCAACGAGTTATTGTGGATAGACACCACCCACCAATCAATTGACCCACTACGACAAACAACACAACCCCAAGTGTGCAAAAAAAGTAAGTCAATAACATTGACCCCGAATGGGTACACATAGATATGATTTCAATCTCGGATTCTATGGATTTTATGATTCCTTAGAAATTAAAGTTAATACATTCATCTTCAAAATTAAATAGAAATAAAACAATACAACTAATAAAATTGTTATAATAATCAGATTTGATTCCAAATTGCAATCCCATAGCTTAGTCTCGGATCCACCATTTCTTTAAATTATTGTACGTGTGCGTCAACTTTAGAAAAAGCTTCGTTTGATTCATCACCTCTTCAAGTTATTGTTACTTTCATCAAAGTTTAAAGGAAAAGGTTAAAGTTTGAAATGAAATAAAAATTTCTCGTCAAAACAAAATGTGCGGTAAAATATACTTTAGAAATCATTACTGAGCTAAAAGCAGTCGTTTGGTGGGGACTTTGTTGCCATAAAGTTAAAGTTATAAAATTAAAATATTCTTCATAGAATAGAATAGTTAGTTTTCCTATGGTGTACCCAATGATCAAATTGTTCTCTTTAACAAAATCAATTTTCTGATGGGGACTTTGTTGCGCTATGGTTAATTTTTTGGGTAGATGATTTATCCATATTTCAAATTTTTTTATTATTTTTTTATTAAATGTGATTATAATTTTATTTAATTATTAAAAAAATTATAAAAATAGATAAGAAAAATATTTAAATTTTAAAAAAAAAAATTATTTTAAAAAATTTATATATATATATATATTTTATATAATTTCCAAAATTTACAATCAAATATAAATAAAAAATGATTTGTTGTATAGAAAACCATGTTTTAGTGTTTATTTAGAAAAATTATATTGGATTTAATGTTGATTTGGTTTTTATAAATACAAATATTATTAAAGATTAAAAATGAACTCAATTAACCCCACTATTTTGGAAGCCCAAATGTTCAAAAGTTTCAAATAATCACAATTACATCTCAATAATAGCTATCACTACTCTAACTTTTTAAAAAGATTTCACTGTTATTATAATTACATTTCATTTAGGGTATGAATATAAGTTTCTAGTGGAGATCAAGATCAAATTTTAGTGAATCACTGTGAATTTTTATAGTGGATTAAAATTATGATGTCATTTTTATAATTATGTGTAATGAAAATTGATGAATTAAAAGAAAATATATAATAATATATTATTCATCAAAAGAATTGTTTGAAAAAGAATATAGAGAATCAAGATCATGATACTAGGAAGAGAAATGGGGTGCATATAAGATATGCTTTAATACTTGTTTTTGAAATACAACCTTTCTTTCCCTTGTTTCTTTATGTTAATATGCCATCCACTTTGTACTTGGGTGGTATTTTGAACATTTATTCATACTTATTTAAGAAGGGGGCACTTAACTCATCCAAATTCTCGAGGAAAAACTATTATTCAACCTCATTCATAGATCATTATTAAACTCCTAAATAAAGACTGAAATAACTCATCTCCCATTAACATTCTCCATCCTCCCATTTTGAATGTTCTTTCTCTCTTTTTTCACAAAGGAACTTGTGTGAAACCATTGTGGCTATCCATGTCATTAAAAAGAGAACCTCGTGGAATTATGGTTATGTAAAGCCTCTAGATGGTTGGAGCCTTGATACTAAGAAAAAAAAGGAAATGGGATGGTTTTTAGGGAAAAATCATGGTTGGAATGCCCATAAAAACAAACACTAGTAAACACTGTGACTTTGCTTCAGCCAATTGGCCTCCTCCAAATCATTCCAAAATAGAAAAATAGAGATCTTGCACTCTTTTTTCTTTCACTATAAGGGAAGAGGGTCATTAAGGAATTGTGGGGTAGAGAAAGAAATATCTTCCTTCTATTATTGAGGAGAAGAGAGCTCCATATTCAATGATAGTAAGATGTTGGGATCCTCCTTAGGGTTGTAATTAGGGGGTCAAAGGGCCCACTAGAGTAGTAATGGAATAGTTATGATAATAATTCAATGTAAATTGGATTAGGCCCATTAAGGATGTTAAAAAAAATAATGTCCACTAGGCAGTTAGCATGGAATAAATGTAATGTGGCCTCATAAAAAAAGGTCATTAACTAGTTAGAAGTTATGATTAAGGTTCATTACTTAGCTATAATGTAGGATGGAGTCTTCCTTATGGATGGGTATTGGAGTATTTTGTACTTGAGTTCAACTCACTTAGAGGTCACCATACCTAAACAAGAAAGTGGGAAATAGTATTTTTCTTCCATAAAGCATCATTATACAATGTTGTTGCTAGGATCGTGAAACACTAAGAGAAGTGGTGTTTTCTAAAGACATTGTTGTTTGTGATCCCATTGGTCACTAGGACAAATTTACCTGGAGTCTTTCCACATTTAAATAGGCTATATTAGAGAATAATAATATAGGAAAAAGCCATGGCTTTTCATAAATATAGAGCTTGAAAATATCCAGTAACTTGACAGAATCAAGTTTACCTGATCCACCCTAATAATCTCCCCTTAAAATTGACTCATTGTAATGCCTCCTCTCACATTTACCCACTTTTATAGGCTCTTTAGGGTAAACATCATATGAGTGTCACTATGATATGACCCGACCTTCGAGTTCCAATTATGGAAGTGGGGTCGACTAACCGACAACTTACAACCATCTCTCAAGGACTATATACCACTCAAGAGATTGCAAACCACCATAGGTGATGAATCCCTGATCTGGAATTCTTTTTTCACAATGGAAACTCTCAACCATGAACCATTCAATAACTTATCAAATCACCAGACATATCCATAGCTAGAGAACATCATAATTTCATGCATATAACCAACATATAACCGGAATAGAAATTATGATAAATCAGCCATACGATCACTATAATAATCCGTACAAGTGCTCATAGATCCACTAGTACAAAATGGCTAATTAGTTACTAAAAAACAACTAAAAATTTCATATAAATGACTATTTTTTGGTTGGTGACTAATAGTAGCTAATTTACAGTATCTTATAACACGACCAAATTTTAGTCATTTTTAGCTTAGTCATTAATTGGTTGTCTCAATTTTCTTGTCTAGTAATATATTTAGTCATTAATTTGGTCATTGATTTAGTCATTGATTTCCACAATTAATGACATAATATACAACAAAATGTATTGCTAAATGATCACCCGAGGAAACCAATTAATGACGAAAATGTTGGTTGTGTTATAAGGTATTGTAAATTAGCTACTAATAGTCATATATATGCAAATTTTAGTCATCGTTTGAAACCCATTAATAACCAAAGAAATATGACTAAATTTTGGTCATGTTATAAGATACTGTAAATTAGCTACTAATAGTCATATATATACAAAATTTAGTTGTCATTTGTAATCACAAATTTATCATTTGCAGTAGTCATTTATCTTTTTTTGGTACTTTCATATTCATTATATAAGTGACTACTTTAGTAGTTTATAATCATTTCATTTACTTTCATTAACAATCGTTATAAGCAACTAATTTAGTCGTATATTCATTTTATTTGTGTTCATCATTAATAAATATAAACTACTAATTTAGTAGTTTTAGATTGATTTTATGTGTTCATTATTAATCAACATAAATTATTTACTATGATTTTGCAACTAAATTAAAAAAAAAAAAATGTCATACAATGTGCATATTCATCTAATATGAAAACAAAATGTTACATATGCTAATTACAATACTAAGTAATATCAAGTGCAACTATAAATAATTCCAACCACATAAATTATATTATAGAAAATGTCAACCATTACGATATGAGTTTCCAACCTAAAATTGGTTGGAGTACAATTTACACATTAAATATTGTTTCATCATTTCAAAGCATTACCATTGTGTTTCTAAGGCATTTCAGGTGAATTCACCAACTCTGGAGGCTTGACTATCAATCTCTATATGTGTATCTTATGTGGGGTATTGGCTCTATGGGTACCACTAGACCGGTTATCTTTTCTCTCTCTTTAATTTCCATTTTGTCGCTCTAGTACAGTTATTTTTCTCCTCTTTCTTCAATTCCTGCTTCTTGCCATCAATACCGAGTTCCTTTTCTTAAAAAAAATAAAAAATAGAATAAATAAAATAAATAAATATAAAATAATACAATGCAGACTATAAGACATGAAAGTCAATGAACACTGGAATATAAAATAAAGTAAACTATAAAGGATTTATATGATATACCTCAACATTAGCAATATTTTTAGTTCCAATTTTCCCCATAAAAGAAAGAAACTTGAACAAGTTTTCTTTACTTAGGTAATAGTGGCCACTATGTGCCCAGATGACCTGTATGAACAAAGCGAATAAAACATCACCATAGAATAAATTTTTTACCTGCTTTATTCTTAGTGTACAACATTTGTTGATGAAATGTTATCTTCAACTAAAGTAATAAATGCAAATAGACACACACATTTCTATCCCAATATTTTGAATTTCCATACTTATGGTACATTGCAATTTTTATTTTATCCAACATAATCAAACACAATAGAACTATAAATTTCTACTAATAAAGTCTTATGCTCCACTTTTGTAGTTGTATCATTTCCTCTAGTTATCTTTAAGAAGCAGCGACACTTCAACAATAAAACTAGTTAATAGAAATCGAATGGGTGGAGCAAAGTATTGCTGACACAAGATTACAACAAGAAACTAAAAAAGAATAAGACAAGACTTTGTAAATTGAAACACAAACCATGAATATAGCTTCAATATAGTAATCTTCAATTGTCAGCGTAATATTCCAGGGGAAAAGGAATCCAATTCCCAAAAGCAAACAAATTATGTATGCCTCTTTTCTTCCCTGTAATTAATTGAGCAAGATTATCACATGCAATTTAAATCTAGAATCTCTAAAATAATTCTATAAATATTCAAAGAAAACTTAATGTTACTCATTCATTTTTCTCTAATGCAGACAAAACTAAATATGCTAACCTGTTTTTGCACTGCATAGTTTTGTAATTCATAGTGTCCAAAATCATTGCTTATTGTCATGACGGTTTTTTTTTAAATGATCAGGAAACGAGCCTATATTTGATCAGAAAACATATTTTTCAAATTATATTAGATTTTCTAAATTCAAAACTAAATTTCCTTCCAATTTATGATGTTCAAACAAACCAGAATCATTTTCCTTTAACAACTCACTGTTGTAATATACTACTAAATGAACAACTACGTAATGAAATTATTAGTGGTGGAATACTAATAAATCACAAATACAGGCAAGAAATAACACCATTGTGTCCTAAGCATGCCAAGTCTTTATCCTCTTGGTTGGAAATATTACTTCATGAAAACAATGTATTTGACAAAGAGAACTTTTCTAAAACTAGCAAACATCAATGTATCAAACAACATTAACATTTCTATTGGCATGCCGTCAAAATGTGTGGAAGTATCAAAAAAGTGTAGTGCACTTCCCTATACACACTCCTATCCCTTCATGTGTCTTCGTAGGAAGCCCTCAAGTTCGATATTCTTGCAAGTACTGCTACAAATTTCTAGCTCTAAAGGCACTTAGATTTCAAATAGATGAATGTATTATATCTTGGTTTCAATAATAGACACAGTGATAATATATCTTCCATGGACCTAAAATGAAGAGAGTCTACATCCTTTCGAAAAATGCCAATTCTAGATGTAATCTAGGCTAGAAACTCTGATCTAAAAGCTTATATCTCACCAAATGAAAGGAGAAAGCATCCCTATTAAAGGTTGCACAACTTCTCCTTTTCCACACAAAAAAAGATGCATATGAATATTACTATGTTCCATAAACCTCTACAATACTGTATGATAATCCATCCATTCCCAAGATAGACTTTTTCCTCTAAAGAGGGATCTGTTATAGGCATTTTTGGGCACTTCAACCCCAATCATAAATGTCCATAAACTGAGGGCTCCTAAGTCCCTAAAAGTATTGCTTCACTACCTAAAGGAACAGGGTCAGTTGATTACATCATCTCCCAGAAGTTCTCCACTAAAAACTGCTCATAAATGGTCAAAACTGGACCATACTGAAAGCCCAGTGCAGAGGGTGTGATGCATATCACCTTCCCAGTGTACAAGGTGCGATGCATACTGAATTGCTCCTTTGTAGGGTGCAATGGTCAGGAATGGACAAATGACAGGGGCAAAATGCGAGGTGGAAGATCATGGAATCTTCCAGAAGCTTCCCCTCTGACACTTGCCTCTCTGTTTTCGACCAGGGATGAGTAAGAGATCATCATTCTCCAAGTGGAAGCATGAACTAT
>APFE030382580.1:19847-46950 GCA_000404065.3 Pinus taeda | reverse complement strand
GGATGAGTAAGAGATCATCATTCTCCAAGTGGAAGTAGGAACTATTAGAGAGAGGACACTAATCAAGATCCCAGAATATGACTCACCTCCCTATAATCATCTATATATGGATCCCTCATCAGAGAGATCCAGAGGCTGGAATTTTGTATCTTATAGAGAAGTGTTGTTGGTTTTCTGGTGTACATTCATAGTGTTGGGTGATCTAAGCTTTTCTTGAGGTGAAGAAGGGATTTTTAGCTGGAGGATGATGTTGTGTCAGAACATATGGTTGTAATCCTCTTGCTACTTATTATCTTAATAAAGCTATTCTAGTTTTCCTCCATATTCTTGTGTACTTGTTTATATATGCATTTGTATGGTTAACACACATCTGATCCTATGTTATTTATGAATATAGATCTTTTTTCTTCGATACTAGTATGTTGCTGTGATTCCACAGGTGCTCTTTGAAGCTGGGCAGACGAAGAAGAAGCAGCGAAGCTCTATCAGGAAGGAGAGGAAATCAAGCGCAAGACTAAGGTTGGTCTCCTTGGTCCCCCTCTTGTCTATTTTCATAAAGGAAAACGAAAGTAGACTTTACATGTTTGTTTCTAAGATAATTACCAGTCTTAGCGGGAATAGCAGCATCCAAGTGGACACTATTCCCGGTAACAGGATGACAAAGATGTACATGCATTTTTCTATGTTATTCCTCGAACTTTATCATCGCTATGCTTTCTTTGACTAAAAATGCTATTTGAGATGTAAGAATGGTTTTAGGAATGCTTTATGCTGCAGTAGATAAAATGTAGTTACTCAGAGCCATTATAAGTGGTAATTTTAGCATGCTGGGTTTTATCTTTTGTAGGGTAAGGGTGTTTATGTCATATTTTATAAGGTTGAAAGTGTTTCCTCTTGTGCTCATTTAATTGGAATTTTTTTCACTTATCCTTGTCCAATGTCGATACTAACTCTAATCTCTAGTTCGTGATTGCAATATATCTACATATTGAAAAGGTGAAAACTAATTTTTATAATGCTCTCATGTACTAGAAAAATTGATAGCATGTTGCATACCATTGTATTCTTGCGTAGTATTGTATTTGTTGGGTGATATTTGAAAATTAGAACTATGGATATATTTTATATTTCATTAAGGAATAATGGAGTACATCAAGAAGTATACAGACTACCTTTCCTACATAGTTAAGGAGTGAGAATATATCTTCCATGGCCCTAATCTGAAGAGAGTCTACATCCTTTCCAAAAATGCCAATTCTGGATGTAATCTAGGCTGGAAACTCTGATCTAAAAGCTTATATATCACCAAATGAAAGGAGAAATCATCCCCATTAAAGGTTGCACAACTTCTCCCTTTCCATAAAAAAAATATCCCTATCAATATTGCTCTATTCCATAAACCTTTGCAAGATTGTATGATAATCCATCCATTCCCAAGATAGACTTTTTCCTCTAAAGTGGTTGGAAAAGATGTGCATGCATTTTTATATGTTATTTCTCGAACTTGATCATTTCTAAGCTTTCTTTGATTGAAAATGCTATTTGAGATGTAAGTATGGTTTTAGGAATGCTTCATGTTGCATTGGAAAAAATGTAGTTACTCAAAGCCATTACAAGAGGTAACTTCAACATACTGGGTTTTGTCTTTCATAGGGTCAAGGTGTTTATCTCATGGTTTAGAAGGCCGAAATGATTTCCTCTTGTGCTCATTTAAGTGGAAATTTTTGCACTTATACTTGTACAATTTGGATACTACCTTTAATCTCTAGTTCATGATTGCAATATATATGCATATTGAAAAGGTGAAAACCAATAATTTTTATAATTCTCTCATGTACTAGAAAAATTGATAGCATGTTGCATACCATTGTATTCTTGTGTAGTATTGTATTTGTTGGTTGAGCTTTGAAAATGAGAATTGTGGTTATATTGTATATTTTAATAAGGAATAATAGGTATGCATACTACCTTT
Organism: Pinus taeda; assembly: GCA_000404065.3. NCBI lineage: Eukaryota > Viridiplantae > Streptophyta > Pinopsida > Pinales > Pinaceae > Pinus > Pinus taeda. The sequence continues at coordinate 44,978 of APFE030382580.1, read as the reverse complement.
CCTACATAGTTAAGGAGTGAGAATATATCTTCCATGACCATAATATAAAGAGAGTCCACATCCTTTCCAAAAATGCATATTCTGGATGTAGTCTAGGCTCACAACTATGATCTAAAATTTTAGATCTCACCAAATGAAAGGAGAAAGAATCCCCATTAAAGGCTACATAGCTTTCCTTTTCCATACAAAAAAATATTCTTTTCAATATTACTCTATTCCACAAACCTATGCAAGACTATGATAATCCGTCCATCCCCGAGATAGGTTTTTTCATCTAAAGAGGGTTGATAGAGATGTGCGTGCATTTTTCTGTTATTGCTAGAACTTGATCACTTTTATGCTTTCTTTGACTGAGAATGATATCTGTGATGTAAGAATGGTTTTAGGAATGCTTCATGTTGCATTGGAAAAAATGTAGTTACTCAAAGCCATTACAAGAGGTAACTTCAACATACTAGGTTTTATCTTCTGTAGGGTCAAGGTGTTTATCTCATAATTTAGAAGGTCGAAATCATTTCCTCTTGTGCTCATTTAATGGAAAATTTCTGCACTTATCCTTGTCCAATGTGGATACTACCTTTAATCTCTAGTTCATGATTGCAATATATCTGCATATTGAAAAGGTGAAAACCAATCATTTTTATAATTCTCTCATGTACTAGAAAAATTGATAGCATGTTTCATACCATTGTATTCTTGTGCAGTGTTGTATTTGTTGGTTGAGATTTGAAAATGAGAACTGTGGTTATATTGTATATTTCAATAAGGAATAATAGAGTACATCAAGAAGTATACATACTACCTTTCCTACATAGTTAAGGAGTGAGAATATATCTTCCATGGCCCTAATATAAAGAGAGTCTACATCCTTTCCAAAAATGCATATTCTGGATGTAATTTAGGCTCACAACTATGATCTAAAAGTTTAGATCTCACCCAATGAAAGGAGAAAGAATCCCCATTAAAGGCTACACAACTTCTCCATTTCCATACAAAAAAGGATTCTTTTCAATATTACTCTGTTCCATAAACCTATGGAAGACTATGATAATCCATCCATCCCCAAGATATATTTTTTCCTCTAAAGAGGTTTGATAGAGATGTGCGTGCATTTTTCTGTTGTTGCTCGAACTTGATCATTGTTATGCTTTCTATGACTGAAAATGCTATTTGAGATGTAAGAATGGTTTTAGAAATTCTTCATGTTGCAGTGGAAAAAATTCATTTCCAAAAAAACCACTCAGGACTTCTGTTGAACCAACTGTTTAGTACTCAATCCATCACTTCGAGGTGTTTAAAATTTCCCTGGCATATTTCCAGGAACAACACCATGCATACGAGGCTGAGAAACCATGACTACATGCAGTTTTAAGCCTATGTTATGTTAATGTGCCATACCCAAGTTCAGTTTTAATAGATCTCAAAAACCAAAAACATTAACCAAACAAACAAATATTCTTCCAGTGAATGGTACAACTAAATAAAAATTCGATAAACATTTACCAACGTTGAATAAATCAAAATATAATTGCATCTACTCATAAACTTGTATTTACCAGACTTGAATACAAGGTGAAATGGAAGTGTGAGTTTCAACCATAGGTATTTTTCAGAAAACTATAGTAAAAATGAAAAATACCCGAGTTATGCTGCCAAGGAATTCCACTAAATGCAACTGGACATTCTGTAGTAGTTTTCACTTCATCTCTAGACTTTAGTGCTTTATCAATTCGAATACCAGGAGGAAGCACTGGAAGAAGGGGACGAACTTCTCTAAATAATTCCATCAAATAAATTGCAATGAAAAACTCCCTTAGAGAAATCATATTTTCCCCATCGTGATCAAACAAATCCCAAACTTGCTTTAAAACCTCTGCAAGATGCACCCAAAAAAACACCAACAATTAAATTCAGGATAGTGTGATGGCAATGTTAGATAAAAATTTTCTTCAAAGTCTCCATTAAAGGCAAATCTTCTTTATAGATATGTGAATGATAACATGGATTGTGATGTAACTTGCAATCTCACATTGATTTTAAAAATCATACATTATTGATTATTAACTATTAATATCTTAAAAATCCAAGTACCATTTTAGAAATGTGAAAGAGCCTTATTTATTTCGGTAAATAGCATAAGAAAATTTGATACATCGAGAGTTGGATTAGATATCCATGCTTTCTCATATTAGCATAAATGCTAGATAATGGAGAATACTCTCCATCAAAATTATTGAATTCTACAATCACATGCAATTTTAATGCTTTTCATAATGATCTACGTCCTTTCCAAAATTCCTACAAACAAATGATTTCCCCCCTAAGCAACCATTTTGAGATCTTTGAAACATTATGTCTAGTATCAAGATATAGATGTGCCATAAAGGAAGCTAAATACAATATTTCACATATAACATTCACAAAGAATGAAAACGAACCCTTACAATTGTCTATCCCATTGACGGATTTGAATATTAACAACAACCACTTTAGAGGAGATGAATATGATATTAAATTAGGTATTTGGTAAAGCACTGAAAAATATCAATTACCTAACTGTTGCTGCCATGTTTTGTGCAACTTGCTCGCTGCATGTACGACAACCAAGACAGAAACATGAAAGTACTACCTACTGATTCAATTACCAAAGGAAGCAATATTAGCACATGCAAATTCCTTTTAGAATATTTGAAATGATCCTATAAATATTCAAAGTAAACTTAATGTTACTCATTCATTTTTCTCTGATGCAGACAAAACTAAATATGCTAACTTGTTTTTGAGTTGAAGAGTTTCATAATTCATCGTGTCAAAACTCATTGCTTATTGTCATGAATGATTGTGAGACTTGGATGGTAAGCCAACAATTATAATTGTGAAGGAAGTTTTTTGTAGCGGCTACAACCACCCTCCAAAATTTTGCCTAACTTCGTTTTGGAGCCTCCCTACCAGCCATATTTAGTAGCATGTCTTTCACTGTCCAAGTACATATGCTTTAGTCGAGTTTTAGTGGCTTACTAGCCTGTGTTTATCATCTTGTTTGTTTCCCACCAACAAGTTAACATCTGGAACTTGGTCAGTTTCTAGTTGTGATGTTCACCTAGAAAATTGTGAAATTTTGGAGGGGAATAAGCCTTCCCTCTGGAAATTACGCAATCCAGCCTAACATTGGGCTTCCTCTCAAAAATTTCTCAATTCTGACTGACAGCCAGGGCTTCATTCCATAAATTGCGTAATGCCTAAGGGACAACTAGACTTTCTCAGCCCATAAACTACGCAAAAGTCATTCCTAGGCTTGCAGACTGTTGCATGTGCTCCCAAGTTCACCTGTTCCCTCCTGGACTGAGCAATCTTCATTAATATGCATGGGTTGCTTTTCCTGAAAATGAAAAAAAGGATAAAATAAAAAAGCATCCCTAGATTTTAGGGATCCATTTTTAGCAGTTGGAGGTTACATGCAAAAGCCATTTTAGAAACCTCTCACTAAGTGTCACTTTTTCCTAGATTGTGGCATGCGCGTCATAAGCCTTGATCTTATCAAACTTATTTATTCGATGTTGCATAGCTCATTGTTGGGTTGTGTTATATTCTTTCCACGACTAGCCCATGTAGTTAATCGGGGAGTTAGAGGGGGAGAAGAGCTCCCCCTTCGTTGTGCCGATTGCATAGCGAGGGGGGTCACAGGGGGTTTCCGGGGTGCAGGTAACCCCACTCTATAGATTCCAGGGCAACGCCTCGGAAAATTTTGGTTTTGGAACCTATGTTAGGTTGGGCAGACCCACCTATGGTGTTGTGCATGATTTTCGCACATGTTTTTTGGACGCGATGGTTTTCGGTCCATGGTTTTGGATGCGATGGTTTTCAGTCCATGATATTGGATGCTTCGGCATGTATAAACATGTATTATAACATTGAAAGGAACATAATGAAAAATCAAACTGGTAGTCCCAGTTTTGGGATCCAAGGGAAAATCTTTAGGTATATGTGTTTTATGTTTTATGCTCTCGCATTGTTTATTTTATATGTTTTAGAATTCGTATGTAGGTAATTTCTGTACAGGGTTAAAACCTTCATTTGGTAACAGAGTTGTTTTAGCTTCAATGGGATGCCTTTGTTGCTGAGGGGTTTCACTCAGGTCTGTGGTAGACCCTGTTCAGTGGGAGATCTGCGAGATCAATTCTGGTGGTGAAAGAAGATGGCGAGTAGTAAAAAGATAGAGATCCAGAAATTTAATGGTCAGAGTTTTGAGTTGTGGAAACTCAAGATGGAGGATCTGTTGGTGGATAAAGATCAGTGGATTGCAGTAGATCTAGGTACTAAACCAATGGGAGTGTCTGATGAATAATGGAATAAGTTGGATCGGAAGGCAAAGAGTACAATACGATTATGTGTCTCAGTTTTAGTATTGCTGAATGTATTAGGGGAAGCTACAACAAAGGCTTTGTGGGACAAGTTAGGGACTTTGTACCAATCTAAGTCTCTGGTGAATAAACTATTCCTGTGGAAAAAGTTTTATAACCTGAGGTTGAAAGATGGAGACTCGGTGACAGAGCATCTAAATGCATTTAATATTGTGGTAAGTCAGTTAGCATCTGTTGATATTAAAATTTCAGATGAAGATAAGTGCGTCAGCTTGTTGTGTTCTCTACCAGATTCGTGGGATAGTCTGGTTATTGCAATAGATAGTAATGCAACTGCCTTGCAGTTTGATGAAATAGTCTCATCCTTGCTAACCGAGGAGATGAGACAGAAAAATATGGAGAGCTAGAATGGTGATGCCTTGTCTGTACCAGGATGGTCCCAGAACAAAAAAAAAAAAAAGACATCGAGTGGGAGATCTAAATCTAGACGGAGATCTAAATCTCCAGGAAAACCTGTAAAGGTGGTGTGCTGGAAATGTGGAAAGGAAGGGCACTACAAAAGGGAATATAAATCTAAATCTCCTGATAAAGGAAAGGGATCTGATGATGCTCCTTCTACAAAGGCGAAAACCACCTCCAATGAAGGGGGGGATCTGTACCTGGCTTCTTCAAGTATACATGTAGATCATGAGTCATGGTTGATTGACTCAGGTGCATCCTTTCACTTCACTCCCCATGGAGAGTGGTTTTGCGAGTATGAGAAATATGATGGCGATGATGTCTTCTTAGGGGATGATAGGAAGGCTAGAATCATTGGTTGCGGAAAAGTAAAGTTGAAGTTGCAAGGTGGAAGGGTTAAAACACTTCCCGGTGTTCTGAGTATTCTTGCATTGGCCAGAAATCTGATTTTTGTAAGCAAGTTGGATGTTCCAGGTGTAAAAATAGTGTTCGACAAGGATACCTGCAAGATGGTTCAGGGAGCACTGGTATTGATGCTGGGAGTTCAAATTGGAACTCTGTAAAAGTTGCAAGGTAGCATGATTGTTGATGGGTGCAACAGTTCTGTGGTTCTTGAAAGTGGAGCAGAAAATCTAATGGTCTTTGGAGAGAAGACCATGTTGTGGCATCAAAGGCTTGGACATATTTGAGAGAAGGGCCTTCGAATACTTCATGGTAAAGGTATGGTAGAAGGTATGAGTAATAACTCTCTGGATTTTGATTTCTGTGAAAATTGTTTATATGGGAATCAGAATCAGGTGAGTTTCCCCTCTGGTGGTCAGAGGGAAAAATATATATTAGAGCTTGTGAATAGTGATGTGTTTGGACCTGTGAAGTTCCATCACCGAGTAAGTCTGTGTACTATGTATCATTACAGGTTTAAAGAATTCAAGGCTCTAATGGAAAACTAGATAGAGAAGAAGATAAAGGTGTTGAGGACAGATAACGGTGGAGAATTTTGCAGTAAGGAATTTGAAGAATTCTATAAGAAGTGTGGTATAGAATGGCAGAAGACTACTCCATATACACCTTAGCAAAATTTAGTTGCAGAAAGAATGAACAATACGTTGATGGAAAGGGCAAGAAGCATGCTCAGTGGTGTCAGGTTAGGACAGGAATTCTGGGTAGAGACCGTGGAGATAGCATGTTACCTGGTCAATAGATCACCTTCATCAACGTTGGAGGATAAAACACCACAAGTGGTATGGAATGGTAAGAAACCCTCTCTTTCACATCTGAGGGTATTTGGATGTGATTCATATGTACATGTTCCAAAGGAGAAACGAACCAAGTTGGATAGTAAATATGAAAAGTGCATCTTTATTGGTTATAAGGATGGTTTAAAGGGTTATAAGCTTTGGAACCCAGTAACAAGGAAGGTTGTGTGCAACCGAGATGTGGTGTTCAGAGAGGTGAAAGATGTTATTAAACGTGAAGTCCAACCAAAGGAACCTGAGAAGATAGAGTTTGAGCTAAAGGAGGAAGAATCAGACTCTACAACAGAGGAGGAATCAGAAGATGAAGAACCACAAACTCCAAGTGTAAGAAGATCATTTCGAGAAAGAAGGCAGCCATAAAGGTATAGTCCATCTTCTTTTTGTTCAAATTTTGCTTTATCTATTACTGATGATATCCTAGAAATGTGAAGGAAGTAGTAGATTCAGAGGATGGAAAACTCTAGAAAGAGGCATGGTTGATGAAATGGCATCTTTGCACAAAAATGAGGCTTGGGATCTGGTAGAGTTGTCAGTTGGAAGGAAACCCATTGGCAGCAAATGGGTGTTCGAGAAGAAGACAAATGCAGAAGGAAAGGTGGAGAAATACAAAGCTCGATTGGTAGCAAAAGGTTATTCCTAGGTGTTGGGAATTGATTTTGGTGATGTTTTTTCTCCTGTTGCCAGGTAACTTCTATTAGATTACTTTTATCTATTACTGCTGCTTTTGATTTTCACATGGATGGATGTGAAGACAACATTACTTCACAGGGATCTGGAAGAGGAATCCTACATGAAGCAACCTGAAGGCTTTGCGGTGAAGGGTAAGAAAGAACTGGCATGCAAGTTAAAGAAGTCTCTGTATGGGTTAAAACAATCACCAAGGATGTGGTATCAGAAATTTGATACATTTATACGGGGACTTAGCTTCACCAAAAGCAAAGCAAATCATTGTGTGTATTTTAAATTAATTGGTGACCGTGTTATTTATTTGGTATTGTATGTGGATGATATGTTATTGGTTGGAAATGACAAAGAAATTATCCAGGATTTGAAGACACAATTGTCCTCCAAATTTGACATGAAAGATCTTGGTGGTGAAAACTATAGTTTGGGCATGGAAATTAAAAGAGATTGGGCAAAGAGGAAGCTCTGGTTAAACGAGAGGAAGTATGTTGAGACAGTATTGCAAAGATTTAATATGCAGGATAGTAAACCGGTGAAGGTTCCTATTCCTATAGGTGTAAAATTATCTATTGAACAGTGTCCCAAGACACAAGAAGAGGAAGAGGACATGTCCCGTGTTCCATATGCAAGTGCAGTCAGTAGCCTGATGTATGCAATGGTCTGTACTATACCAGACATTGCACATGCATTGGGAGTATTGAGCAGGTTTATGTCAAAACTAGGAAAGGAGCATTGGACAATAGTGAAGCGGGTTTTCAGGTATTTGCGTGGCACTAGTGATTATGGTTTGTGCTACCAAGGAAGACTAGGACTGGATAGAGTCTTGGATATTCGTGGCTTTGTTGATGCAGACTGGGAAGGAGATCTGGATAAGAGAAGATCTACAAATGGGTATGTGTTTAATCTATTTGGAGGTGTAGTTAGTTGGATGAGTAAGAAACAATCTGTAGTGGCACTATCAACTACAAATGCAGAATACATGGTAGCCACTCATGCAAGCAAGGAAGCAGTTTGGTTGCAGAGATTATGTGTAAGTATGGGGTTAGTACAGGGAGCTATAAGGATAGACTGTGATAGCCAAAGTGTAATTTTCTTGGTAAAGAACCCTGCATATCAGTCAAATACAAAGCACGTTGATGTTCAGTATCACTTTGTGAGGGATATGATAGAAGACAAAAAGGCGTTGCTGGTAAAGGTGGACACTTTGAAGAATACTGCAGATGCATTGACAAAATATGTAAGCTCTGAGAAGTTCTCTTGGGGAAGAGAAACAATAGGCATTACAAGGCTCGATAAATGACTAAGCTCTCTTGTGGTCCCTTCTGGAAAGAAAACAACAAGTGGGAGAATGTTGGGTTGTGTTATATTCTTTCCATGACTAGCCCACGTAGTTAACCGAGGGGTTAGACGGGGGGCAGAGACCCCCTTCGTTGCGCCAATTTCATAGCGAGGGGGTCAGAGGGGGTTTGAGGGGTACACGTAACCCCACTCTATGGGGTCTGGGGTAACGCCCCAGAAAATTTTGGTTTTGGAATCTATGTTAGGTTGGGCAGACCCACCTATGGTTTTGTGCATGATTTTCGCACATGTTTTTTGGACGCGATGGTTTCCGGTCCACGGTTTTTGATGCGATGGTTTTTGTTCCATGGTATTGGATGCTTTGGCATGTATAAATATGTATTATAACATTAAAAGGAACATAATGAAAAATCAAGCTGGTAGTCCCTGTTTTGGGATCCAGAGGAAAATCTCTGGGTATATGTGTTTTATGTTTTATGCTCTCACATTGTTTATTTGATGTGTTTTAGAATTCATATGCAGGTAATTTCTGTACAGGGTTAAAACCGTCACTCATTCCTCACATCAATCTTGGAGCTTTGACATCCCACATCATATCTAGGAGCATTCAGCACATTTAGCTCACCTTTCTCAGGTAAGTTCGCTTTTCATGTCTTTTGCTACTTTTTTGTCGTTTTTTGTATTTCGGTTTGCGTGAGTGTTGTTTTCTTGGTTTTGTTGAATGCTTGTTGTTGTTTTAATGCATGTTAGCTTGTAGAAGCATTGTTTCAAGTTTTTCATTGCATCTCAATATTGTCGCATGCATGACACTATTTCTGCACTGACAGGCACTTCTCCGGTGATTCACTTCACACACTTTCTTGTTTTCCTATTTTTTGAATCTTGCACTTATTGTTTGAATGCATGATCATTCACTCTTGTTTGCATTCAGACTTTTCATGTTTTCCGTCACCCATTGGCAGGTTTGGGCTGCCTTGGCCCTGACCTTGCCTTGCCCAGCTTGCAATGCACATTTCTGAGAGTGAACGCTCTCCCTTCCTCCCAGAAATTGTGCAAAGATGGCCTAGCACTAGCCTACAGGATTTGTCTACACAATTCTGAGAGGAAATGCCTTTCTGGCCCGAGAAATTGCGCAAATGCAATTTGTTGGTTTGTAGTCATTGTTGAATGAAACCATGCATTATGTAGTTTCAGTCCTCACCAGGCCAATATGGACAGTGCATTACGCAGTTTCAGCAATCATTCAACTTGCTAACAGTCCACTTTGTGCATTTTAGCAGTCAGTTTCCCAGCCTCCCGGTGAAAATTATGCAATCTTCCCAGACAGTCACCCAGGTGTGTTGCATATCATTCCTCAAGTTGCTTTTGGTTTTCAACTGACATATTTCTTTCCATGAGTGTTTCTATGTCTCCAGGTATCACAAGATTGCGTCTGTCTCTCAGCAGTACAAGTACAATGGCTTCCAAGAGAGCAGGTTCAAAAATACCATCGAGAGTGCGACTGGAGATGTAGTTGAGGAAGTGTCTATGATCTTGCCTATCTATGAAGACACTACGATGTTCATATACAAGGATATCAAGATGAAACGGTAGGACATCAATGACACCTTTTCAGGCACATTTGAGGAAAATCTGGAAGACCGCAGGGTCTATGTCAACGTACACAAGTCTGGCTTGTATCAGATTACATGCAGTGTCAGTGGAACACAACTTGCTACCTTCAAGATGAAGGAATTTTAGGATATGTATCACTTTCTACAGCTGATGATCACGATGGATACATCCTTCACCGAACTCAACAATAGTACAAACTGGAGGGAAATCTTGAAGAGCTAGGTGAAAGAGTCATCCAAGTTTAGGACAACACCCAGTCAGGTTTACAAGACAAAGATATTGCGGAAGGCATATCAGCTCTTGGTCATCTTTTCATGCCTCTTATATGGCCAAGAGATCATAGAGACCTTCCCGTAGAGTTGAGTGATTGTGTTGGATCAACTGGCGAGTGAAGGAAGACCTTGCAATTAGTTCGACATGTAGGCTCTCAGGTTGAAGGAATAGGTAACAAAAGCCTGGCATCTGCCCAAGGGTCAACAAGTGAAGATATACATGTCCGCTTACATACTAGATGCAGTCTGTGCCCGTCAGCAGTTCCCAGGATTGTGTTGGGCATAGACACCATTAGAAACCTTTGTGCACACTTATTGTAGGTTGTTATCTTAATGCAGCTTCCATGGACTTATCATATAGTTATTAGACCACTTTGTCACCCCAGTATATAGGATGATATTTGAGCAAGATCAACCTTGCATGTCACAGGAAGTGATGGAAGTATTGATCGGCATAGCAGATTGGTATGCCTCACCCCTAGCACCTTCATACAGATGTACAACACAAAGAAGGCTTTGCATGTTTTAGCAAAGTTTGCCATGGATAAGCTCGTCATAGAAGAAGTGTCATATCACATCTCGACAAGGTTATTAGCTAAACTTCATAGGAAGATGAAGCCACCTTGGCATGTTATTCCTTTGTGCATCGGGTTGTATGAGATATGGAATCTCAAGCATGTTGAGGCTGAGACGGAGGAATTCAAGAGATTCATCTTCGACACCAGAAGTTTCAATCTGTATGACCTACATTGCTTGGTGAAGGACCACTGCGTGAGAGTGAAACATCCTTGAATCTATGGGGTTTGTCATTAGCCTGAGGAGGACCCATGGAGATACTAATATCACTTCTCATGGTTTAACGAACCAGTCAACATAACTATAGAATGGTTGGCAAAGTAGAAGGAAGCATCATCTCAGAGAGCAGCATGTTCAGCAACAACAGAGGGTAGCAAACCTAAGCACAAAAAAGGTAAGTGGAAGGTTGTTGACAACACAGAGGCAGAGCAAAGATGCAAGTTCAAAGAAGATCCACTTATGTTGAAAGTAGATTTGGAGATTGAGGCTAAGAGGCAACAACATGATAGAAGGATTGCGCAAAGGCAAAGAGAAAAAAGATGACGGAGGAAATAGAAAAGTAGTTGCAGGAGTTACAACGGCAACTCAGGGAAGAACAAGAGCTACGCAGAAGAGAGAAGGAAGTGTAGCAGGAACAAGAACAGAAGGAGGTGCAACATGCACATATTGATGAAACTGCGCCCATACAGGTTATTGATGCATCCGAGAAGTTGGCATAGAGCAGAAAGGGTGAGCAATCGTAGGAGTAGGACTTGGCTCAAGAGATTGAATAGATGCTAGAGATAATGGACAAAAATATATTGGGTGTGGAGCCTGATTATCTTCTTTATTTAAAGGTATCGCCACATTAGACCCCAGTTTGTAATGTGGCAACAACCACGCCCAGAAAATATATGCTGCAGGGGGGGTCCAGGGGGCGGCTGCGACCTTTGGGATCCCCCCCTCGTGGGGGGGATTGAGGGCAGTGCCCCTGAAGCTAAAAATAGATGTAAAATTGCCTTGTAAAATGTTGTAATTTCATAGTCAATCTGGTTCGTTCATTAGGTAGAGATTTTATGGCAAAAGGTATGTTTAATTTTGGGTTTTTGCCCTAGAAGGCAAATCCTCACTATATATGAGGGAATTGTATTGTGTCTATGTAGATTTGTATTCTAAGCGAGAAGAGAGAGGAGATTGAGTGAGAGAGAAGAGGAAATTATAGTGGAGCTATGGTAGGTTGTATCTCTTCAATTTGCTGGATAATATAAAAGGAAGGACTGGTTGTTTCTCTGTGGATGTAGCCCAAATTGGGTGAACCACGTATATCTATGTATCTCTTGTTTTATGTGTTTTCTATGTTTATATTTCTGCAATATTTTATGTGTTCCTTTTCTCTGTAATATATAATTTCTAACAAATGGTATCAGAGCCGAGGGTCTATTTAGCTAATAAACTCACAGGAGAGAAGGGTTCCTAGTTCGAGTGGGAGCAATGGCGGAAGATGGTAGGTTTAGGGTAAAAAAATTTAACGACCAAAACTATCAGCTGTGGAAGATGAAAATGGAAGATTATCTGTATCAGAGAGATCTATACCAACCATTGAGCGGAAAGGAAAAGAAGCCGACGAGTATGACAGACACAAAATGGGATATTCTCAACAGAAAGGCACTTGGAACAATACGGTTATGCCTAGCAGTGTCGACAACGTTTAATATTTCAAAGTTAATGACAACAAAGGGTTTAATATCGACATTGGCCAAACTATATGAAAAACCCTTGGCCTTAAATAAGGTATTTCTTATGAATCGTTTATTTAATATGAAAATGTCAAAAGGTGGATTTGTTTCTGATCATTTAAATGAATTTAATACAGTTACCAGCCAGTTAAGTCCTGTAGAGGTAACTTTTGATGATGAAGATAGGGCTTTTTTATTTCTATGCTCATTGCCAAAATGTTGGAATGGTTTAGTTATGGCCATTAGTAACATTGTCTCTAGATCTACTACTTTAAATTTTGCTGATGTTGTCGGTGCAATCCTTAGTGAGGAAATGTGATGGAAAAGCTCTGGTGAGACATCAGGTAATACTTTGACTGCAGAGACTAGGGAAAGAAAAATGGAAAGAGAAAAGAGCCTAGGATATCGCAGTGAGTCAAGGAAAAGAAGATCCAAGTCCATGGGATAGTGTGCTAGAAATGCGGGAAGAAAGGACACCTGAAGAAAGACTGAAAGTCTCAGAAGGGAAAAGAAGGAAACACGCAGCAAGAAAACAATCATGAAGCGAATGTGGCAAGTGATGTGTTGCAATATGCTTTGATTATTTTTTAGGAAATATATTGATGCCTAGGTGGTAGATTCAGGGGCCTCATTCCATGCCACACCTTATAGGAAATATTGTCATGATTATGTTTAAGGAGATTTTGGACAGGTTCAATTGGGTGATGATAAACCATGTAAAATCATTGGAATGGGTACATTTTTCATGGCTATTGAAGGAGGTAAGGCATGTTCCAGATCAAAACAAAAATCTTATTTCAACAGGGCAGTTAGGAGGTGAAGGTTGTGTGACTACATTTACATATAAAACCTAGAAGGTCACTAAAGGATCCATTGTAATAGAAAACGGAGAAAAGGTTGGCACATTGTATTTATGCAATGGTATTTATAATTTTGTTAATTCTTTAACCTCTACAGAAAAAGATACGAGTTTGTGGCATAATAGGCTCGGGTGCATGAGTGAAAAGGGGATGCAGATTCTTCACTCAAGAAATTTGTTGCCAGGTTTGAAGCGTGTTGACTTAAAATTTTGTGAGAATTGTGTTTATGGAAAACAGAAGAGAGTTAGATTCCTCAGAGTTGGGAAAGAAAAGAAGAGCGAAAAATTAGAGCTTGTGCATATAGATGTATGGGGACCTGCTCATGTATCATCTCTTGGTGGCTCTCATTATTATGTTACTTTTATTGATGATCCAACTAGAAAAACCTAGATGTATTGTATTCGAAATAAATCTGATGTGTTTAATACTTTCAAGAAATGGAAATCTTTGGTTGAAAATGAGACAGGAAAAAGGTTGAAGTGTCTCAGATAAGATAATGGAGGTGAATATTGCAGCAAAGAGTTTGATAGGTGCTATTTAGAGAATGGAATTCATAGAGAGAAGACAGTTCCAGGAACACCACAAGAAAATGGTGTGTCAGAAAGGATGAACAGGGCAATCATGGAGCATGCAAGGTGCATGAGATTGCATGCAGGATTGCCTTTACAATTTTGGGCAGATGTTGTAGATACTTTTGTTTATCTAATAAATAGAGGGACTTCAAGTTCCTTGGATGGTGGTATTCCAGAGGAGGCATGGACAGGTAAAAAGGTAAACTACTCATTTTTAAAAACTTTTGGTTATGAATCCTTTGTCCACATTAACAAAGAAAATAGCACAAAGCTTGAGGAAAAATCAAAGAAGTGTACTTTGGTGTTAATGATTTTGGTTATCGCTTTTATGATTATGAAAAACACAAAATCATTAGGAGCAAAGATGTCATATTCAATGAAAAGGTTTTGTATAAGGATCAATTACATGAAAAGAAATAAGAAAAAGAAAACAGAGAATACACAGTGCTTGATGAGATCACAAAAAAAGTGACAGTGCCTGAAAATCATAATAATCAATGGCCATAAAAACAATCACAACATCAACAAGCACCTCAAACACCTGAAAGTGGTGTTGGAATATCTACCTAGATAAGTAGACCCCCTGAATGATACTCTCCTTCATTATCTTATGTATTGTTGACTGATTCTGGTGAACCAGAATGTTATGAAGAATCAGTGCATGTAGAAACCAGGAAGAAGTGGGAGCAAGCCATGAAAGAAGAGATGGAATCCTTAGCACATAACCAGACTTGGGACTTAGTCAGGTTGCCTGCAGGTAAAACAACATTGCAGAATAAATGGGTTTACAAGTTGAAGGAAGAAGATGGAGGTAGAAAAAGGTATAAAGCTAGACTTGTGGTGAAAGGGTTTGCGTAGAAAAAGGGTATAGAATTTGATGAGATATTTTCTCCTGTTGTTAAAATGAATTCAATCAGAACTATTTTAAGTCTAGCAGCAGTTGAATATTTTCATCTTGAGCAGTTAGATGTAAAGATAGCCTTTTTCCATGGGGATTTGGAGGAAGAGATATATATGCAGCAACCACAAGGATATGAGGTAAAAGGGAAGGAGAAACTAGTGTGCGAGTTGAAGAAGAGCTTGTATGTCTTAAAATAGGCTCCAAGGCAGTGGTATATAAAATTTGACAGGTTTATGTTTGAACAAGGTTATACTAGATATCCCTCTGATCATTGTGTTTATCTCAAAAGGCAAAATGATGGCAGCTATATTATATTATTATTGTATGTAGATGACATGCTTGTTACAGGTCCTAACATACAGGAAATAAATGTGCTCAAAATAAAATTGGCGAACTCAATTGCAATGAAGGATTTGGGTCCTGCAAAACAAATCCTTGGTATGAGAATAACTAGAGACAGGAAGAATTGCAAATTAACATTGTCTCAAAGTGATTACATAGAAAAGGTGTTGAAAAGGTTTAATATGAAAAATGAAAAACCAGTTAGTATACCTTTGGCTAGCCATTTCAAATTAAGGAGGAGTGTCCCAAGACTCAGGAAGAGATGGCTCATATAGCTAAATTTCCATATGCATCAACGGTTGGAAGCTTAATGTATGCAATGGTTTGCACAAGGCCTGATATTGCACATGCAGTGGGAGTTGTAAGTAGGTACATGAACAATCCAAGAAAAGAACATTGGATGTCAGTGAAGTGGATTCTGAGGTATGTAGGAGGTACCACAAATCAAGCATTATGCTTTAGTGGTTCAAACATTGCTCTACAGGGATATGTTGATGCAGATATGGCGGGTGATAGTGATAACAAGAGGAGCACAATGGGGTATGTGTTTATTGTAGGTGGAACAACTATCAGTTGGGTCTCAAAACTGCAAAGTGTTGTTGCACTCTCAACAACGGAAGTAAACTATGTTGCTACTATAGAGGCTAGTAAAGAAATGATTTGGATACAAAGGTTTCTCGATGAATTGGGTAAGAAGATGGAGTTGGGTAGGTTATACAGTGACAGCCAAAGTTCCATACATATTGCAAATAACTCTACATTTTATTCCAAGACTAAACATATACAACTCAAGTACCATTTCATACGGTCAATGTTGGAAGATGGACAGTTGAAGCTAGAAAAGATACACACTAACCAGAATCCTGCATATATGTTAACAAAAGTTGTAACCAGGGAGAAACTGAGAATATGCTTAGTTTCAAATTGGTTTTCAAGTACGATGAAGAAGATGAGAAATAGCCAGGCCCAAAGTGGAGTCATTGTCCAGCGAATGAAGCAGCGGTGGAGTTGTTATAATCAGTGTCCAAGTGGGAGATTGTTGGGTGTGGAGCCTAATTATCTTCTTTATTTAGAGGTATCACCACATTGGACCCCAGTTCGTAATGTGGTGGAAATGCTGCTTGAAAAACATACGCTGCATGGGGGTCTGGGGGGGCAGCTATGACCTTTGAGAGCCCCCCCTTGGCGGGGGGATCGGGGTTAGTGCCCCCAAAGCTAAAAATAGACATAAAATTGAATTGAAAATGTTGTAATTTCGTAGTCAATCTGGGTTGTTCATTAGGTGAAGATATGACAGTAGAATTTATGTTTAATTTAGGGTTTTTTTCCCTAGAAGGCAACCCCTTGCTATATATGAGGGAATTGTATTGCATCTATCTAGATATGTATTTTGAGCGAGAAGAGAGAAGAAATTGAGAGAGAAAGAAGAGGGAATTACAGCGGATATGCTATAGGTTGTATCTCTTCAGTTTGTTGGATAATATAAAAGGAAGGACTCGCTATTTCTCCATGGATATAGCCCAAATTGGGTGAACCACATATATTTGTGTCTCCCTTGTTTTATGCATTTTCTATGTTTATATCTATGCAATATTTTATGTGTTCCATTGCTCTATAATATATGATTTTCTAACAAGATATGGTTTAGCCAGAGTCAAATCAGGATATGGTTTAGCTGAACCTGCTGCATTCTTGCTTCCAAACCCTCAGTGTCTGAATTGTTTCCTGACATTTTTATCGG
Source organism: Pinus taeda (assembly GCA_000404065.3). NCBI lineage: Eukaryota > Viridiplantae > Streptophyta > Pinopsida > Pinales > Pinaceae > Pinus > Pinus taeda. Next base: position 28,326 of record APFE030382580.1, on the reverse strand, counting down.
CATTTACTATGTGTGTTTATAGTCCCGCACCCTTGTCCAACTCCTCGGGTCGCAACGACTGTGCTTTGGCTGGAGAGTCAGATAGCTGGCCCACCCGTGTAGGGCTTCAAATAGATGCCATTTACTATGAAGGGTTCTACATTTAGTTTGACTAGCTCGATCGTGCCTCCGTCTGTGACCTCCTTAACCATGTATGGTCCCAGCCAATGCATTTTGAATTTTCTAGGAAATTTTTCAACCTTACAGTAGCACTAAGTCATTTACCTTGAAGGTGCACAACTTGATATTGTGGTCGTGCCAGGCTTTTTCATGCCGCTTCTATACCTGCCGATGAAATCCAGTGAAAAACCGTTCTTCCTTGAGTTCTTCTAATTGCACAAGCCTCTCCTCTAGAGCTTCATGGTCCATCATCCTAGTGAGCGTTGCTATTCGTAGAATAGGTACGATATACTCCATTGGCATGACATCTTTTGCGCCATAAACTAACCGGAAAGGTGTCTGTCCCATCAATTTCTTGCACATTGTCCTGTAAGCCCATAGTACGACAGGTACGCGAAGGTCCAATCGTTTCGCTGCGTGTTGCACACTTTGGTCAATGCAGCCTCTACTATTTTGTTGAATGCCTCTATTGTCCCATTAGCTTGTGGGTAGTACGGTGTACTTTTCTAAGGATACATCTGGAACTCTTATGTGAGCGCGCTGATGGTTTCATTCAGGAAATGGGTTCCGCGATCACTCATTAAGATTTTTGGACAGCCAAATCAGGTCAACACATTTTCGAACAAAAACTTCGCAGCCGTGGTGGCCGTGTAGTCTTTGACTAGTTGTTCTTCCACCCATCGTGTCCGGTACTCCGTCGTGGTGATGATTTAGCGCACGCCCATCTTTCCTTGAGGTTTTATTGATCCCACAAAGTCGATTGCCCATTTTTCAAACAACTGCAGTTTCATTTGTGGATTTAACGACATCTCATCCCTCCGCGAGGGTTTTCCAGTCCTTTGACATATATCGTAGGTCTTACAGTGTGCTTTTGAATCCTATTGTAGGGTTGGCCACCATATCCCTGAGCGAAGAATCTTTTGTGCAGTCGCATGTCCTGCATAGTGTCCTCCTGTAGTGCCCCCATGTGCTTCCCTGAGGATTTGACCTTGTTCAAATTCAGATACATATCTTCACAATATCTCATCATTTCCCATTTTGTATAGGTGCCCCGCGATGATAGAAAATTCCGTCGCGTACACCACCAATTCCTTTTTCTGTTGGACTGAGTATTCCTTCAATGTTGTCCTTGTTGTCAGAAAATGGATTATATATTCGAAGTGCCCACCCGCGACGTGCACTGCGAAGAGCTGTGCATCAAGTAGTCCATCCTCCAAATTCGTGGGTTCCTCGCCCGTCTTAATGCGCGACAAGTTATCTAGGCTAGCGTTTAGGCATGTCGATTTGACTACAACCTCAAAGTCATATTCCTGGAACAATAAGAGCCATCTACATATGCGCCCCCCAACACAGGCTTATTGACCAGGTATTTCAGGGCGGAATGATCAGTATACATCTTGAAATGTCCTCCTAGAAAATAGTGTCAGTATTTTTAGAGCACGTACACCATCGCTAACCCCTTGTGCTCGGTGGTGGAATAATTCTTTTCTACTTTAGACAATCTCTGACTTGCAAACGTGATCAGGTGATCCACGCCCTCCACGCCCTCCTGTGTGAGTATTTCTCCCAGCACAATACACGACGCATCAACATGTACATGAAATTCCACATCCCATTTTGGGAAGACTAGGATTGAAGCGAAGGCCGGTTTCCCCTTCGGGACATCCAAGCTTTTCATGCAATCATCATTCCAGCAATATGTAACATCCTTTTTCAATAGATTTTCCATCGACCTTGTTATTTGGGCATAACTTTTGATGAACTTCCTATAGTATCCGGTGTGTCCCAAGGTAGCACATAGTTGTTTAACACTTCACGGTGCTTCCAAATTTAGAATCACAACAATCTCCGCAAGGTCCACCATCAATCCTTGTTTGCAGACCACATGTTCCAGCAGGTTTTGAAAGGGAACGAGGAATGTGCACTTTTGAAGGTTCAGCGCAATCTAGCATTAGTGGCAAGTATCCAGTATCAAGCGTAAACTTGCTACATGGTTCTTAACTAATCCAAAGATAGTCCAATCATCCAGATAGAACTCGAAGAACTTGTGGATGTACTCTTTGAACGAAGCCACAACAATGCGCAAAAAGATGGCTGGCGCATTCTTCAATCCAAACGACATAACGGTGTATTAAAAGAAGCCCCATTCTGTTGTGAAGGTCATTTTGTTCCTGTCTTTTGGCGCGATCTTGATCTGATGGTACCCTGAGAACCCATCCGTGAATGAGTATGCTCCCTAACCGCCAACATTCTCCAGTACTTCATCTGTGAACAGTGTCGGGAATGGATCGTGTATACAGGCGTCATTCAGCTTCCTGAGGTCCACGTATATTCTTATTTTACCTTTCTTCTTTGTCTCCTATACTACCATAGGACTCACCTAATCAGATTCTTCCACTGGCTTAATAATTCTGGCTACGAACATTTTGTCTAATTCTTCACAGACCTTTTCCTTATATTTCGGATTCAAGCAGTAAGGTCGTTGCTTAACCGGATTTGTGTCGGGTTTCAGGGTGATCTTCATCATCCCTAAATTGCCAATGATCCCTTTTAAGTTTGTAATTTTGGTCGGGAACAAGCCTTGGTATTCGCGGAGTAACTCAACAACCTGATCCACCATGCATCGTCTCAATAGTCCCCAAGCGTTGAATACTTTGGCTCCGCCTCTGTTCCAATGTTTATATGTTTTGTTTTTAATGGCGCGGTGATGTCAGGGTCCTCAATCGATGGTTCGTGAACCTCACAACAACCTTCCGTCTCTAGAATGTTAATATTTCGATGGTCCTCATCATCCTCTTCAACAATTACATTGTAACACTCCAACGTGCAACTCAGTTGTGTCACCCATTCTGCTTAAGTACCTCCAATGGCTCCTGGGGTACTTTGAAGATAGTTGCCTTTACTGCTTGTAGCGCATCATCAATAGTATCCCTCCAACGATCTTCAAATGTGAATGTTAATAGAAATCCCTCACGTAAGATATCCCATTCGCTCATACCATGGCGGAACTCCATCTCAGTATACCAACTCATGGGTATGACATCCAGGGTATGAGAGAACAAATGCACCCATTCAAGTTGTGGCTCTTCCCCATAAACCTTGGTCCATTTTACGAGGTGTGTACGTGGATCATCGCGTCCATCATATTTGTCTGTTAGTTGCATCTGCAGTTTCCCAAATCATATGCACATCATCCCTTTGTATTCACACCAGTTCTCAAAATTTCTTTGATGCGTACCCCACCATCTCACTGGTGTAGCGCGTAGTGCCCATTTCAGAGTGTCGAACTGCTACTGTTCTGGTACTTTTTTTTCAAATTTGTCCAAGAATTCATCCACCGATGTCAACCCATCATACATAGGCAAATCCCTTACCTCTGTTGCTACACAGCATAGTGACCTTATCATCATGTTGCAATTGAGTGTAGTTACCTCGTGTAACCGGTTATGCCATCGTTCTACTTCTTCATCTGAATCCGTAATGCAGGAGCTGTTGCGCTCCCACGAAATTCTTCCATATGTTGTTGGATTCAACCAATCTTACTCTCACGCAGTTAATTTGTAGATACAGTCGAGATCGTCATCACTATCATTGTCGCGCATCGGTTCTGTATAGCATGCTCCTTCCGCTGGATCTAGCGGTACTACTACACGTAGTGACTTTTTCTCAAAAATCATTTTGCGCTTCTTCAGATTTATTATTTTGCTTCATATTAGTGGCCCAGTTTATTCCAAGTAGTGTGGGATAGGGATTTATGTCATCGACAATCTCTATCACTTCGAAATTTGTAAGCACGGTCGCACCTTCGATGTCTACCGTTATCCCCTGCAATCTTCCCATCAGTAGGATCTTTTGTTGATTCATAGTTCTTAATTGAATAGGAGACCATTGCAACGTGGGCTTACCCATGCGCTCTCATGTCTGCTTTGTTAGAACATTCGCGCCCGATTATAAATCCAAAATCACTTGATCCATTTCATACTCTCTGATTTGCGTAGTCAATCTCATCTCTCTTCTCGTTCGCTTTGTGTCCTTCTCGAGCTTCCAGACTACGCACAATTCTCCTGACCCAGCGCACCTAGTGATGAGTTCCTGTAGTCCTTTCACAGCCTTGCTGTCGTGCAAAAATTTCATGCATGTCTCCAAAAAGGTAGTGAGCATTGAAGGATCCATCCCTGGTTCTAGTTGATCTTTACTCCCTGAAGTGGAGGCCTCTGCGAAGCTGCTATTAGCTTCCATGAATGTCTCATTTGCGCATTCCAAATCAAACTCTAGTTCCTTCGGAGGAGCCTTGTGAACCCACGCAGTTTCTTCGGCTACTTACCTTTTTCATCCCCAGTTGTGATACCACTTCGAAGCACTATGTTTACATTCAAGTTTTCTTCACGTGGTTTAGACCTCATCATTTGTAGGTTCTGATTCGGGGGAGGCTGGAGTATCCCTTTATCGCACAACCTCGCTATCAGTGTAGGGAAGTCCTCCATCTCATGGTCAAACTGGGTACAATATAAACATGATGCTTTTGTCATATTTATACAATCGCGGGCATAATGCCCTGCCTCTCTATAATTGTAACAAATTAGTTTTCCGCGACCCCTTCCTAGTCTCATTACACCTCAACCTCATCCGCGCCCTTGAAATCTAGCGCACGCCATCCTTGCATTTGGATCGAGGGCTCGTGTTTCAGTCTGCACTCTATAAGCAGGAGTTTGGTCCATCATTAACTCGTAACTTCTACAGGTGCGCTCATCATGGCCTACTGACTTGCAGAAACTGTAGAACAACTATTGGGACGTCTGTGTATACTTCTGTAATAGGTGACAATTATCTGTAACGTGCCGCACTAGGTCTTGCTTGTGCCTCTGGTCTTAATGGCATTGGCCCTCCTCCTGCCAAGTAGTTCGCGAAGACTGGACAATGGTCCTTGTCATGCCCCTGGCCTTTGCATTTTATGCGCCACACTTGCTCGCATACCTCTGGGTGAGTTGTCCTGTCCTATTTAAAACTTTGCATTTCCAGACATAAATTCTGCAGTTGTGCGTGGACTTGTTGGACTCCCAGGCTTAGATCTTGTATTAGGGTCTCGTGCAGCCCCATTTTTATTTCCAAGGCTTCGGCCTGAGTAGATAGTTTCTGTTGTGATAGTGCAATCCTTAGATGTGGCGTTAGTGATGCCACGAACCATGCACAATGTTTTCCATCTGTCAAAGTCATGTTGGCTTCGTGAATCATACTTTTTGGTCCCTGATCCAACTCCTAGGGGGTCTCGCTTGGAAGCATTGAGATTTCCTTAAACGTGATAATCGAATGTGTTTCTGATTTTGGCCTGCTAAATTCCCTATTCAGCGTGGTCTGGATATCTGTGATCCCCGTGTTTGGATGGTCATTAGAATGCTTAATGTACCATCTCAACGCGTGATCCTGCAACGCGCTAACCAGTGTTGCCTTCTTGTAATAATCATCTATGACTCCTTGCGCTTCCCATACAGCTTTTACCGTGAACCAAAATTGGTCTGGATCTTCGTTTCCTACTCCCCTGAATACTGGCAACTTTATTGCGCTCGCCATATTAAATTGTGGTGGTAGCGGAGGTGGTGTGGGCGAAGTTGGAGGTGACGATGGTGAAACTGGTGGTGGTGTAGGTGGGGGTGGTATGCACAAAATTTGTTGTCTTATCAGACTGATCATGCTCATCGGCGAAACTCTCGCGAGCTCCTCGCTTTCCCATGGAGGTGAAATCAAGGGACTAGTCTCTAATTCTTCACTACTTTTGTTTCTATAGGTCCTCCCACTTCGCGTTGCCCCAAACATCAATTTATTCGCATAACCCGCATTTCACACAGTAGCATTTTAATCCAAGTGTTCAAATATTTAATGCACTTACCTCACGGTCCTTTGAGGAAGCATCGTTCCGCCTCACTATAACTGACTGTCATTTCTACCGCCAACTCGATGATAAATCCTCCTATAATTCAATCGAGCAAATGGTCCACAACGCATACAAGCTTCTCTTCCAATGCTTCTAGTCTGCGCACCAATTTTGGAGTCCACACAATTGGTTTGTCGAGCCTACACCTTCCCTGACTGTCTGCTAGCTTCGCGATCCACTCATACAACTCAGAGGGGAAGGACGCAAAGAAAATTTCATGGATTTCAGTATATAAGTAGCACTCCAACCACTGTTCCTTTGACACTTGCGGATTCCGAATTTCCTGTGCCGCGAACTTGTGAATTTTTTTGTCCAGCTAATTTTCAATTTCTTTCTTTGTCGGATTCTAGTGACATGACATCAAACATCCCTTATGCAGATCCCGGTCCCAGCAACAAAACCATTTGTTGGCTTATTGGGGCCTAACCTAGGTTTGGAGGCGATTTAGCCAAACAAATCCCTGTACTACTGGCCCTTTCGGCAACAGTCCACGGAGCGTGGACTGAGGTCTCACTTGAAGTATTATGGGAGGGTGCTAGAACCAGGTTTCCGCACCCTTGAGATGTTTGATGATTTTCGATGGTCCGCGGTTTAACCCTGCACGCATGTCACTATGCGTGCTTATCAGTACCTCGTAACCTGTGATGTTGCCTTCGCGCAACCCTACTCGAGGCTCAATTCGCGTTGTTACCCAATCCCTTACTATTAACCCGATATTAGATGATCACTTAGCTTATATGCCTGTGTTTAGTTATGCTTAACAGTGTTTTATTCATACAAGTGCGCGTGATAATTAAAACAGTGTAATTGCAAAAGATAGATAATAACTCAAAACAGATACACAAGATTTGGAATTAAACTTCTCTTTATTGTTCTCCTTCCTTGGTTAGAGACTCGACTCCGCCCTGCGCACTGAGTTGCAGGGGTCCGTGCACTCAGCTGTGGACTCTACTAGGCCTCTGCGCACTCAGCTACAAAGCTTCTTCCTACTACTGCGACCCAAGATGCTTAGACTCTTCTTCTATGCTTTTTTATCTCATTCTATCAATTAGATTCTATCCTTTCTTCATTGATTCTCCTTTTACAACTTAGAGCGAGGCTCTATTTATACAATCCCATGGTCCACGAACTATGGGTAGGCTGACACTACATTCAAAACTTAGGGCACACATCCTTATGACTCTAACATACCATTTGTGATCCGCGCCCCCAATTAGCAGAGTCTTTACAACAATGTTACTCAAAACTTGGGCTTTGAGCCCCAAAACATGCTGTATGGGGATTCCATGTCCATCAAAAGTAGAAGATAAAGAGAATTCACTTACATTATGTCAAATTTACAGATTATACAACAAAGATGCTCTTTCAAGTTCCAATAGCAAATATCTGATTAAAAAAATGCTCTTTTGAGATATTGAATTGTCTCGCTTGTTCAAAAGCTTACATACTTTTACCACTTTCTCTTAAGGTGATTAGATTTGTCTTTGCTTGTCCTTGCTCAACTTCTTTGGGGCATTTTGAGTAGTTGGTGACATATGAGGTTTATTGATTTTTTTTTTTCCAAGATGACAAATTCAAAATTTACCATTGGAAGAACTAGTTTAAAGTAGAGCAATGAAATAGATATATCAAGCTCGTCACTGACATAACAACTTTACAGTGCTTGATAGGAGAGAAGTGGATCTTTTGTTGCACATTGATTAAATAATTCTTTTAGCTGATATAATAACTTTAATTCACCTTTCAGAGGTACCATGGTGAACTCTTATGGTAGAAGTCATAAGCTTTCCTTTATTCAGGATGATATTTTGCAAGACTTGGCTATGTATTTGACCAAGTAAGGGCCCATAAAAAAAAGCAAAAAGTTTGAGATATTGAATTGTCTCACTTGATCAAAAGCTTACATACTTTTACCACTTGCTCTTAAGGTGATTAGATTTATCTTTGCTTGTCCTTGCTCAACTTATTTAGAGCATTTTGAGTAGTTGGTGACATGGGAGGTTTATTCAATTTTTTTTTGTCCAAAATGACAAATTCAAAATTTACCATTGGATGAACTAGCTTAAAATAGAGCAATGAAATAGATATATCAATAAACTAGTCACTGACATAACAAATTTACAATGTTTGATAGGAGAGAAGTGGATCTTTTGTTGCACATTGATTAAATAATTCTTTTAGCTGATATAACAACTTTAATTGACCATTGAGAGGTACGATGGTGAACTCTTATGGTCGAAGCTACACACTTTCCTTTATCCCTGATGATATTTTGCGAGACCTGGCTATGTATTTGACCAAGTAAAGGCCCATCAATAAAAGAAAAAGGCCTTTTATGCCTCAGAATAGAGACTCTATTCCCAAAAGGTGGACGAAGGGTATGGAATTTCC
>APFE030382580.1:0-19825 GCA_000404065.3 Pinus taeda | reverse complement strand
GGTGAGGTAGCAGTGGATTGAATGGGGAGTCTAGTCATTTTCTGCCGGCTGGGAAGGTAAACCATAAAGACTCGGTGCGTTGAAGCATCCCGGAAAACTCACTTATTTCCTCGGTCTTATGATGCTCCTTCCCACCATCCCCATATCATACTATGCCCCATATCATACTATGGTTGAAATATATCCCATTCATGCTTTGCTCTGCTTTGCCCGCCAATGCCAATCTTTCTTCACCGGCCGGAGAAAATGAATTAACGGATAGATATGAATCCGAATCAGACGGATTACAATCAAAGGGCATTTGCGCTCGTTAGATTTTCACTTATTTCCCCCCACAGGAACCCTAGCAATCCGGATATTGCTAAGATTTAGCCATCTCTAGACATCTTTGGAGTTACATCCCGCCAAGGGTCGCTAGAGACCTGCCAACCTGGGCAAGGGGGTGTGCTGGCTTTACTTTAGACCTACCAATCTGGGGGCCTATTGCTGCAGTTTACCTTTTACGAACTGCAGGCAGATAGATACCACTTTGCTTATGAACGATTAATCCAAAGCGATTGCGAAGACCCAGGCCAGCTTAGCCAAAGAACGAACACTATCTTTTGATTTTCATACGATGTGAGCATTTGATGCTAAGATTGTTTCCTTCCACACAGGTTTCATGCATATTTATTTATCCTCTCCTTGCATATTTATTTCTCCTCTCCTTGTCGTTTCTCACCATTTTTCAATATTGACATGTCTCACTTGATCAAAAGCTTGCAACCTTTGACATTCTACCTGCACATAATTTGATTCCAATTGTGTTAATTTCTGCGTTATTGTATTTTAAGATCCAAGGAGAAAAAATATTTGTCATACATAAATCTCATATCTACCATTAAGTTACTTGAATAGAATATCTTATACATAAACAAATAAAATTAAAAACAAAACTCTACATGTGTATTTTTTACCTTCCTTGCTAAATCAGTTGTTTGACGGAGAATTTTTTTTTAATAGGAGACCTGAGCCATTACTAGTAATCGAGTTGAGCACTAATAAACCCAGAAAGACCATAAAATTGCCCAAGGCACATGAGGGCTCAATGTTAAGAACAGTGAAACATTTGTGAACCAATATGTACCATAAGTGTTGGGTTGACCACCGAGTGGATTGCAATTGTGATAACCAGCTGCATGGAAATCAGACATGCGTGTAGCTGATGGAAATTGAAGCTGCTAACCGGTAGCCATGACGCAATGAGCATATTTTAATATGTATGCCCAAATGTTAGTGTTCTCAACTCTATAAACCATATGCCAACTTGGGCTCAAAATCTAGTTTCTAGCCGCAGAAAATGGGTCACGCTAATCCGTGCAAAATCCTAAAAGGAAAGGTAACCATAATTAAAAGCCCGATTTTCAAGAAAGAAACTCTGGCTTTCGTGTCAACCTTGTGGAAATCACTGAAATTAAGCTCGGAAACATTAGTGTCATAAATGATACGAGAAGTTGCAATAGAATTAGAAAAATAATAACTTAAGAGAAGAAATCGTGTTACCGTACGCCAAAGCACTGAACCTAGCACCATTCTGGCCATAAGCTACGCCAGGTCTGCCATAACATCGATTCGAAAAGCTGGATAAGAAACAAGAATGGCACGGTTGGAAATGGGAAACCTTGAGGACAAAGCTGAAGCTATGCGAATAACAAAGAAGCGTCCACACCATTCCAGACTTGTAGAATTGTATGGAGTGTGCAAAATCAAGGTATTTAACAAGGAAATGAATAAGGATCAAGCACAGCGCCCCCCTCGGATAATAATCCCAGAAGTAATAGACAAAGGCCAGCCTTGGGCGTACTTCGATGGCTCGGCCCAGCCAGAGGGCTGCAGCGGAGCTTTCCTAAACCTAAACGTGTCTGTGAGCTTCAAAATGAAAGTGGACCTGGGACTAGGGAGAGGCACTAACGATTTCGCGAAACTAAACAGTTCCAGATACCTCCTTCTCTTTGCCAAGTAAAAACACTGCCACACCATTCAAATTTTTGGAGACTCTCAGCTCATCATAAATTGGATAAATGAGATTTATAATTATCACTTGCACACACTCAAAGATTTGCTGGAAAAAGTCATTGATTTGAAATCACAGTTTGAGTCTGCTCTCTTATATCTAGGGAAAAGAATGAAGTCGCTGATCTTCTTTCCAAACAGCTAACCAAAAGACAGTAGATAATTCAAGAGTACAAGGATGGAAACTTTTTCCAGATCTACCACAGGCCTTTCATCTAAAAGGCGGTTAACCTACAGGACTGATCAATATGATCATCCTAGTTTTTGCTTTTGTTTATTTTTGCTCGAGACTCTTTAACATTGCAAATACAGTCAGGGTTCTTTTAACCTTTCAAGTTTAATGAAAAAATATGTAAATATAATGTTCATAACATCTGAACTGACTTACCTGCGGATAGTAGTGAAAGCATTGTTCTAATGTTAACATAGAACTTGTAATTTTCTTAAAATTCTTAATGAAAATTAGGCAATTTTTCTTATTATTTTCGTGAAAAAAAAGGGTGGCTTACCCTCGAATTAATCATAAAGCGGAGTAACCCTCTGAATGTACCCATATTTGCAATCCTATAAGTCTTACCACTGAAACTGAAAGCGAGCAGGACGACTTAACGGAGGAGCCACTCTCTGCAGTTAGCTATTCACGCCTGAGAAAGGTCGGGCAGTATAGGCGGTTGTATACAGTTTCTCGTCCTAACTATTACTATTTCTACGTGCCAGTTTAATTTTTGTTTTAACTACTAACTAATAATCCTAGGGCTTTAAAAACTCTCTATCTTTTAACCTTAGATGTAATGGTGCACAGTACCAGCTTAATTAGAAAAAATTTATTTTAAATTTGTTTATTCAATTTTTTTTTAAAAAATTGCAAACATATTTTTATAAATTAATTTAAATAAAAAATGTCATAAAAAAACCCTGGAAAAAAATATAATTTCAATCATTTTCATCCCATATAAAATCATTAAATTTCAACCTTAGAAAACTGCCACGTAAATTAGTTTCCAATAAACAAATATAAAATCATTAAATTTCAACCTTAGAAAACTGCCCCGTAAATTAGTTTCCAATGAACAAATAAAATTCGGAAAGAATTTTTCTAAATCTAAATTATAGCGATCAGATTTTAATATTTTGAGTGTGTTACACATTTTTGATAGTAATGAGTACATTTCCACGATAAAAAATATGATTAAAAATTACCACTGTAATATTTTTTTGAAAAACTTCATTAACCGTAATCAATAAGAAACCAATGGAACTTTTCCTATCTTCAACGTACGGGCGCCACGTGTATTAAGCAGCTTCTGACCAGCCCGTAATTTCAAGGATCAACAGAAATCAGATGTATGCGAATCAAAAATCGGGTATGGTTGTGGAAATTCCGTTCACGATTTTGGCTACTTCCTCAAGGGCGGCGAAAAGCGGTTGAAATTTCATGTGTGGTGGGTATGCTCATAGCTATGACAGGGTTCTGTAATGGATGTGTATGTGGGGCATGTAAGCTCATAGCAATGAGGCGGTGGGTGGATCCGTCGTTTCATGGTTCTGAAAACGACGTCTGGTGGGCATGTATGTTCATACCAATGAGGGGAGTCCAATTTCCATCTGTAATGGATGTGTGGGGCCTGGGGGCATGCATGCATGGATCTGTCATGGGTGTGTGAGGGTGGCATGCATGGCTCAGTCAATTCATCTATCATGAGTGCGTGAGGGTGGCATGGATGTACATAGCAATGAGGAGATGCATTAATCAATTCATCTGTAAGAAATGTGTGTATGAAGCACATATGCTGATAGCAATGAGGGGATGGATAAGTGAATTCTTGGGAGATGGTGTTACATTATCAGAGCCCAGGAGGAAATGTATGAGAATGAGTATATATGAGATTTTATAATGGATGTATGTGTGCCATCTATGCTTATAGCAAAATGACAGGGTTCTGTAATGGATCCATGAATTCATTTGAACACCTAACAAAAGTGCTGGGCAATTTCCAAACACTAGTGTGCCCATTCCATCATGTATCCGCGTTTTGGAAATTTCTCAGTGATAGCATACCGCGTAGTCCAAGAAAAGGCAAGTAAGCGTGCCCTTCGCGGAACCTGGTGGTGGGTCGTCCCACTACGCTTCAGCACCACCATCAAATGACATACATGTATAAATTATGCTTAGGCCTAAATTTCCCACATCGTCTTGCAAATCTGAAAACGTTTCGCTTGCTATTTCGACAACAGGAGGGTTTTCTGCATTGCGCCATCAACCGACTCTGCTGATCCAGCTCACTTCACATAATCTAAATGGGCATTCTCTTCAACGAGGTGGACAGGAGGGATCTTAGAGCTGGCGACCATGTTTACTCATGGAGGACAGGTTACACATATGCTCACCACGGTACATTTCCTCGCATTAATATGACCTTTATAATATTCAATATAGTTACAGAGAACTCATTATATTCCTCTAGATTTTAATGCATTTGTTTTTAATTGGATACACCAATCGGTTCGCTGGCTTTAGTTCACTTCAACATTATCCTATATCTATAAAATTAGGTTGGAGACACTACCAGGTGTTTCCTCCAAATGTTTGATTTATGGTTTGCTGCCAATTATCGTTATGCTTTTTATCTGCAATATTTGTCATTTCTGTTTTGGCATCTAACTGATCTGGATGCAGAGTTTGATTCCGTGTAGTTTATTGTTCTCGTCTACCCTAATGACTTTGCTTAGCTGTTCTGCAATAAAATGTAATTGGTTTTTGCATGATTTCCCATTTAAGTTCATCTCACGTCTCATGCTCCCTGGGATCCTACACAGGGATTTTTGTTGGGGATGATGACGTTGTCCATTTTACAAGAGGGTCGGGTCAAGAAATTGGAGCAGGGGGCAGTTTAATTAATAAAGTTGCTTCTAGTTCTGTACCAAAACGACATCTGAGTTGCCTGAGATCGCCTGACCGCTGCGGCCTCCAATATGGAAATAGTGGAGTGATCCAGTCTTGTTTAGATTGCTTCCTTGAGGGAGGAGCTGTGCATCGATTTGAGTATGGTGTTAGTAAAGCTGTATTTTTGGCACAAGTCCGCGGAGGAACATGTACACTTGCACAGTCAGATCCCCCAGACGAAGTCATTCACCGTGCAATGTATCTGCATAGACATGGTTTTGGAAACTACGATCTATTTTGTAACAACTGTGAGGACTTTGCAATATACTGCAGGACGGGATACATTGTTAAAAGAATGGCCTCAGGAAGAAGTGGGCAAGTAGCAGCTATGGATGGCGTTCGTTCTGCTTCTAGTCTCGCCTATGAGCATCGAGATATGCTTAATAGCTCACTAGGCCTCGCATTTATGCTGGTTGGAACTTACCTTTTAAAGAGATATTTAGCAGATATTGGTGTTCGTGCTGATAAAACTAAGGTGCCAGTGGAAAATCTGGCTACATTTCTTGATTCTTCAACTCGTATTGGCATTGATATAACTAAGGTACCAGTGGAAGATTCGTCTGTACATCGTGCTTCTTCAACTGACAGTAGTGTTGATAAGGCTAAGGTACGAGTGGAAGATGTGGCTGTATTTCTTGATTCTTTTACTGGTAAGAAGCTTCCACTGGAAGATTTGGCTGTATATCCTGATTCTTCAACTGGTATTCGCGTTGATAAAACTAAGGTACCAGTAGAAGATTCAGCTGTACACCTTGAATCAACTGGTATTCGCGTTGATAAAATGAAGGCACCAGTGGGTTCTTCAACTGGTAAGAAACCTCCTGCGCAACATTTGGCTGCATATTCTGATTCTTCAACTGCTATTTTTGTTGATAAAAGTAAGGTACCAGTGGAAGGTGAGGATCTATTTCTTGATTCTTCCACCTTCCAGAAGCCTTCAGCGAATGAAAGCTCCACATCGCAGGAAATAAGCAGAAAGAGAAGCTCTAAAAAGCAGAAAAAGAAGCTTCGTCAACAACAGAGAAGAAACTGTGAATTAATGAAAGAAGCTGAAGATGTGGCTCAATTTCCTGGTTCCTCAACTGGTAAGAAGCCTCCAGTGGAAGATGTGGCCGTTTCTTTTGATTCTTCTACTGCTGAGAAGCCTCCAGTGGCTGAAAATTCCTCATCTGCAATAAGCAGAAACAGAAGCTCCAGAAAGCAGAAAAAGAAACTCCGTCAACAGCAAGGAAGGAACTGTCAACCAGTGGAATGCCCGAATCGTAGTGGACCCTGCATTCTCCAAGGAAATTGATTTTCTTTCCTGCGAGGCGATGGTGAAACAAATTAAAATGTTGTCATGCTTCTATCATCTATGTATGTGCAATGAGTTTCTGTCTTAGTAGAAATAGCGATGGTGTCAGGCGATAGATTGCAAGTATACATTTCTTTTTAAAAAATTAATTTGTTTGTAAATCAATGACTGATATTTAGTGATCATTTGGAATAATTGTATTGTAATTTTTTGGTATTAAAAAAGATTGTAATAAATTATATTATTTATATTAAATTTATATTAAAAATAAAAATCATTAAAATTTCAATGAATTGTAAATACACGATGAATTTTATGAGCCGGGTGTTAACTTTTCACGGTGTTATAATAGTGGATAAATGGAAAAGTTTTATTTAGATGAGTAAATTAATTATATGAAAGGCAAAGGGAAGAGTATGCCAAAAATTAAAAGGAAAACTGTATGTTGACATAAATAAAGAATCATTTTTTGATTGTTTTGCTATATGATTTAATTATATTTGTATTAAAAAAGATGAAAATGCAAATATATGAACTTTGTAATTCAAACTACAAGATGATTTTTGGCAGTTAAGTGTCATATATCCATAAAGTTTCTAATGACTAACATTATTTATAAATTTAGGGATGTTATCAAAAATCTATAAAAAACTTATTTACATAAATAAGACTATTGATTTTGCTATATGATTTATTATATGTATCTGTGGTGACAATTCCTCAAGTGATCAACAACCTAAGCAGACTACTATATAATTTAATTATAACTATAGCTGCTGTTTTATCTGTGGTGTTTAGAGATTTAATATGATTTTTTGTTTTTCCCCAAACAAATCTACAAACAAGAATAAAAAAGTGATTTCTGGAAAAAATAAATCACATTTATATTTTAAAATTTTGAAATTTATATCACCTGCAACATCAAATTGATTTTTTGTTTTTCCCTAGCCAATCTGCAAACAAGAGATGAGTAGAAGAAAGTTATGATTTGTTAAAAAATTGGAAAAAAATAAATCACATTTGTTTTTGAAAAATTTGAAATTCATATCAGCTACTTCATGAAAAATTTTCTATAGAAAAGAGAAAATATTTCTTTGTGGTTGTAAAGTTCATATTTTTATTTTATAAAAAAAACAAATATTTTTATTTTTATTATTTTTTTAAATAAAAGATTTGGAAAAAATAAATCACTTTTGCTTTTGAAAATATTGAAATTCATATCACTTCAACATGAAATTGATTTTTTGTTTTTCCCAGCCAATCTGCAAACAAGAGATGCGAATAAAAAAGTTGTGATTTCTTAAAAAGTGGGAAAAATAAATTACATTCGTTTTTGAGAAAAATTGAAATTCATATAATTGATTTTGATTTTTTATTTTTGCCAAAGCCAATTTGCAAACAAAAAATGAGAATAAAAAAATTGTGATTTCTTAAAAAAAGGAAAAATAGATCACATTTGTTTTTGAAAAAATTGAAACTCATATTACTTGGACCATAAAATTTACCATACAAAAACTAAAATATTTCTCTCTGGGTATAAGTTTATATTTTATTTTAATAAGAAAAAATAAAATGTTTTTGTTTTTTGTTTTTTAATTCTTGTTTTTTTAATTTTGTAATAAAAATTTTAGAAAACATAAATCACATTTCTTTTTGAAATGAAAAAATTAAAGAAATTCTTATCACCTGCAACATGAAATTGATTTTTTCTTTTAACAAGCCAATCTGAAAACAAGAGATATGAATCTGAAAACAAGAGATATGAATAAAAAAGTTGTGATTTCTTAAAAAATATTGGAAAAAATAAATCACATATATATTTTTTTAAATGAAATTCATATCACTAGTATGAAATTTCCTAGAGAAATGCGGAAATGTTCTCTAGTTATTATCAAGTTCAATTTGAGGAAGTGGGTACTAAAGGAATGCAATGTAAATGAAGATGAGTAAGAAGAACTCATTTGGATCCATTTCAAGAAATTTTGTTTCTATGTTGTAGTTTAGAGAAAAAAAATGGTTTTAGACAGTTTAGAATATTTTGGAAATTTTATAGATATGAACTAAATTAATTAATTGTAAAATGTATGTTGTTGATGTATTATATTATGTGTCAAAAAATATTTATTTTTTAGTTTTAAATGTGATTGAGATGTTATATTAACTATTTAAATTGTTTCAGTATAATACTTAATTTATCTTAAAGTTTTATTTAATACATAAATATGTAATATTGTGTATAACAACAAGGGTTACATAGTAGTTAGTACTTACCGCTTAGCTTAAATATAGTTTAATTAAACTAAAAATAAAAAAGATAAATATTTCATCACAAAAATCTTATAGGTTGGTTCGAAACTCTTCGACTCAATGTGATTTCTTCCGAAAATGTTTTCAAATAAACAAATAAAATATTGTACTTTGAATGTCATCACAAATTAAAAAATATGATGAACTAATATTGTTTATATTAACATATGTATGCTTTAATATATATATGTGTGTGTGTGTGTCTAATATAATAATAAGTTATCTTAAATTGAAAATATAAGGAAAAAGGAGTATAATTCCTTAAAGTAGAAAGAAAAAAATTAAAATAAAATTCAAAAGGTTAAATAAAAAGGAAATAAAAATTAGTAACTAATAGAAATGGGAGCTACTAAAAAGCCCATAATAAGACTCATCCAATCACCTTAAAAATAAATAATTTAAATAACAACAAAAATTGAATTCCCAATGCTAAACCATGGTTAAACAAGGAAAATTTTTGGTCAAAGACAAAAAAACACTAGTCAAAACAAAAATGAATGTATAATACCATGCATGATTTTTGCAGCATGTATAATAATATACATAAAATAATTTGTAGAAAACATAGTTTTAAGGCACGTGCTAACTACACAATTGCCTCTAGCTTTTTGTATTACAAGTTTACATTCCTAAATTGGTACAACATAAATAATACCTTCTAAAAAATCGATTTATATACTGAAAGGTGTCACTAATTAAAGTTATAAAGCTTCATTACAACACATCTTTCAGACTCCAGCGCAAAAAATAAATCACATTTGTTTATGAAAAAAATGAAATTCATATCATTTTTAGCGTTAAATTTATTTTTTGTTTTTTCCCAAGCTAATCTCCAAACAGGAAATGAGAATAGAAGTTTTGATTTAAAAAGATACGAGAATAAAAAAGTTGTCATTTCTTAAAAAATATATAAAATATAAATCACGTTTTCTTTTTTTCTTTTTTGGGAAAAAATTGAATTCAATCACCCCCTGCACCATGAGATTTCTTATAGAAAATGGAAAAATATTTTGTGTTGTTGTAACATTATAATTTTATTTTAAATAAGAAAAAATGAGATATTTTGTATTCTTTAATTCTATATTTTTAAAAAAATTTAGTGAAAAAATTTGAAAAAATAAATCACATTTAAAAAAAAAATATTGAAATTCATATCACATGCACCATGAAATTGATTTTTTGTTTTTACCCAAGCCAATCTCCAAACAAGAGATAAGAATAAACGAGTTGTGAATTCTTAAAAAATTGGAAAAAATAAATCACATTTGTTTTAGAAAAAATTGAAATTCATATCACCGGAAGCATGAAATTTCTGAGAAGCAAAAATGCTTTTGAGTTAATATATGCTTTCGAGAGGTTCAATTTTTTGAAGTGCTTATGAAAGGGATGCAATGTAGATGAAGATGAACAAGAAGAACTCATTTAGGTCAGTGCCAAGAAGGAAGATTTTGTTTCTCTGTGGGAGGGAGTAGTTCATTATAATTTTATGGTTCAACGACTCTTATAATAGCTTTTCTGTGTATTGTTTTAATAATGTTCTTTTAAAGTCGCTCTATAAGGGTGCAAGCCAACCCCATTGGGCTTGTCCTAGCTTATCCTGGCCTAACTATTGATGCAAATCTATCATATCACTCCAGCAACCCTTCACATGCATGCAACAGTTGGAGAGGTTGTGGCACGCATGCAGCTTTTAATGCCCCAACTCGAAAGTGGAAAAGATACAAGGATAGTTGGAACAGTGAGAATTCCCTCTAGCTTGTTGAGCAAGTTAGTTTGTGAACGTATGTTCCTGTGGAATTGACTTGAGAGGGTGATTCAGGGCAGCTCATGGTGGACGTCTCAAGGTTCTAATAGCATTCGTTGGTATGTTTTGGGTCTTAAATTAGCACCTTTTGTTTGTATGGAGCATTCTATTCGACCTTTAACCAATGAGATGCATGGGTCTGTGTTTTGGGGGAAAGAGAATTGGAATTGTTAGAGGCATGGACTCGTTGGGTTTTTGGATGGGGTTGATTCCACCATTCTATATGTCTTGGTGTTTGTCGAGTATGGAATTTTCTTGTCTTGCATGGGTGCGTGTATGGTCTGGGTGGTAAAGGGTTTTGGATGTGGAGGTCCTCCATGCTCGGACAAGAAAGGGGTAGAAGGGGTTTGGGTCTGTGAATAATTTCGCTTGGTTCTAGGGTATTTAGGCTTTGAACGAGCTTGAATTTGAGCCGTGGGTACATTTAACTACAACTATGCCCTCTGTTTTCATATGAATGAAGGTAGAAGAACCCTGATGGTCCACTTTTGGGTCAATCTAGTACTATGGAACAAATTCTATCGACTTTGGAATTCTTGTTTAGCTAGGGGTCAATTATGGTTTTGGATTTGGTTATGGCTTGATGTCTGTCACCATAAGCCAACTTCTGAGGATGATGGTTTGATTTATGTCGCCCAAGTTCTTTGTATGTAGTCTTGTCAGAAGGGGTTTGGTGGGTTGTGGGCTCAGTGTAGCTGTTGGCTCGACTCTCTTTTTAATTCCTTGTATAGTGTTTGGTTGGTGAAGTGGATAAGTTATGGGACGTGCCGATGTAATTTTGAGGTCATGAACATTGATGGCATGGCCAGTCCATTCATTCCCCACAAAGGGCAAAGAAAGAGGAACGAAAACAATGGCATCCTTATCCTATGTTGGCAGTCAGTTGATAGAAAATTTTGGGGTGGGTTCCTTACTTTGTTAGTTTCGTTTGAATTTTATTTAACAAGTTTGCAATGCATGCGCGACCCTTGGCAGTGATGAGCACCCATGCTGCAACCCTCTTTCGGTCGGTACCCAGAGTTGGGAAAAGAGAAGCATTTGTCAGGCAGCGGGAAAAGCATGTCCCAGGTAGCTAGTACATGGGAAAGAAT
This sequence comes from Pinus taeda, assembly GCA_000404065.3. Lineage (NCBI taxonomy): Eukaryota > Viridiplantae > Streptophyta > Pinopsida > Pinales > Pinaceae > Pinus > Pinus taeda. The sequence continues at coordinate 8,333 of APFE030382580.1, read as the reverse complement.
GGTCGTGGTGGTCGAGGTCAGTGAAAACAGAGGAAGGCCTCTTCATGACCAAAAATCCAACCCAACTCTTCTGGTGGGGCTACTGGAACGGGTTGTGTGCACAAGCCTTCCTCTTGTATAATTCAAGACGCGGCTCAAGCATACCATGATAGCAGCTACAACCCAATCAAGCAATTGATCGCAGATTAGGAAGCAGAGATCCAACTGACCGAGGAGGATTTCAATTTGGATATGGATGAGTGGTAAGCAGTGATCCCAGACCCAGGCCACACTCGTGGAATATCATCTCAATACAAGAAGACAACCCATCTATTCTGGATGATTAAGATCATTCTAGAGAAATCTCTAGGGCAGTTTCCTCCTCACATGCATTTAGCCCCTTGGGGTCATTCAGACTATACTAAACAATTTCAAAAAATTTAGTTTCAATTACAGTAGTAGAGTGGTCGACTAAGCCGAATTGAGCAACATATCCCTTACATACCCCACACGAAGTTGTCGGGTTCTACTGTGAAGGGTCTTGCTTCGGTAGAGTCAACTGATGATGAGTAATGAGAATGCATCCTTGTTTTTCTTTTTGCGTGATTCAAACCTAAATTTTTGGGCTTATTAGAAGTTATGTTTATAGTTATTTAGAGAATAGGAAGTACAAAGACTCTCAGGTTTGCATAGCGTGGTTGGTTAGACTTATTAGTTTTTGTTTGTGGATGGCATAGTTGGTTAGGTGGCCAACAGATCTAGTTTCCCTCTGGGCAGGTTGAGGGCACTTAACTCTTAGACATATGGATGTGACTTGCTTTATTTATGAAAATTAATGGAAAGCTATGACCAAGCTTACAAAAAAAAATTGTTCTTTTAAATTAGAAAGAAAATGAAAAAAAAGTAGTGAGTTGTAATATGATATGCATTTAGTTTTTTATTTTTAACATTTTTTGTGGAGTACTTCAGAGAACAAATTGGCTATAGAGATTTTAGAATATTTTGGAAATCCTATAGACATGAGCTAAGTTAATTTATTTTCAAAATGTATATTGATGATGTATTAAATTATGTGTGAAAAAATTATTTATTTATTAGTTTCAAATGTTATTGAGATGTTATATCAATTATTTAGATTGTCCAACTATAGTGCTTAATTTATCTTAAAGCTTTATTTAATACATAAATATGTAAGATTGTGTATAGCAATAATATACATAAAATAATTTGTAGAAAACATAGCTTTAAGGCACCTGCTAGCTACACAATTGCATCTAGCTTTTTGTATTGCTATTTTAAATTCCTAAGTTGATACAACATAAATAATAGCTACTGAAAAATAGATTTCTAGACTGAAAGGTATCACTAATTAAACTTATAAAGCTTCATTATAATGCCAGTCTAGACTCCAATTTTCCTATATTTAAACTAAGCGGCATTTACTAGCTACTAAGGTTGACAATATTATGAAAGCCCAACTAGCACACCGACAACAATGAAAATAAATATCCACCTCCCTCTATATAGGGAACCAAATAATCTTCAACAAGGACATGAACATGATTATAGAAAAATGTACTCGCATGACATGATTATAGACATTATGTACTCACATGTGAGCTCCATATGATACAAAGTATAACATAGATCAAGTTATCATATATTTACTATTTACTTTTCTCACACAAGTTTAAATATAGCTAATTTGAAGTAAAAAATAATAAAGAAATAAAATTGCAACAACAAGACAATTGCACATATCCATCTTGCAACAAGAACACAACTCCATTTAGGAAAAGAAATATAATATTACTAGATGTAACAGTGACAAACTATAAAAAGAATATATACAAATAAGGTAGATGAATTTATTTAATCTTTTGATTTTTTGGGGTTTGGTTAGGAGATGAGATTACTTGTGGGTTTTAGATCAATAAACGTCTTCAAAATACACCCAGTCATCATTTAGTCAAAAAAATGCATGCAAGCCTCCCTCTTTCATAATTCAGGACGCGACTCAAGCATACCATGGTAGTAGCTCCAACCTGGGCAAGAAATAGCTGAGATCCCACAAACCAAGGAGGATTTTGAATTGGATATGGATGAGTGGTAAGCAGTGATCCCGAACCCATACCATACTCATGGAAGATCATCTCAATACAAGAAGATAGTCCATCTGTTATGGATGACGAAGAGTATTCTGGCGAAAGCTCTATAGGAGTTTCCTCCTTACATGCATGTAGCCCCTCAGGGTCATTCAGACTATACTAAATAATTTCAAAAATTCAATTTTAATTATAGCAACAGAGTGGTTGGCTGAGCTGAATTGAGGAGCATATCCCTTGTATACCCCACACAAAGTTGTCGGGTTCCATTGTGAAGGATCCTGCTCTGGTGGATTCAACTGATGATGAGTAGCGACAATGCATCCTTGTTTTTATTTATGCTTGATTCAGACCCAAAGTTTTAGGATTATTAGCAATTATGTTTATAGTTATTTAGAAAATAGGAAGTACAAAGACTCTCAGGTTTACATAATGTGGTTGGTTAGACTTATCAATTTTTGTTTGTGGATGCATATTTTGCGGTTAGGTGGCCAACATATCTGGTTTCCCTCTAGGCAGGTTGAGGCTACCTAACTCTTAGACATATGGATGTAACCTGCTTTATTTATGAAAATTAATGGAGAGGTACACCAAGCTTACAAAAAAAATATTGTTCTTTAAAATTAAAAGCAAAATGAAAGAAAAAAACACTGAGTTGTAATATGATACGAATTTTTTGTTTTTAAGTTCTTTGTGGATTAGTTCAAATAACAAATTGGTTATAAGGATTTAGAATATTTTGGAAATCCTATAGACATGAGCTAAGTTAACTAATTGCAAAATGTATGTTGTTGATGATTTAAATTATGTGTGAAAATTATATTTATTCTTTAGTTTCAAATGTGATTGAGTTATTATATAAATTATTTAGATTGTCAAACTATAATGCTTAATTTATCTTAAAGATTTATTTAATACATGAATATGTAAGATTGTGTATAACAATAATATATACATAAAATAATTTGTAGAAAACATGGCTTTAAGGCACCTGCTAGCTACACAATTGCATCTACCTTTTTGTAATGATAGATTACATTCCTAAGTTGGTAGAACATAAATAATAGCTACTAAAAAATAGATTTCTAGACTGAAAGGTATCACTAATTAAGTTATAACGCTTCATTACGATGTTAGTCTAGACTCCAATTTACCTATATTTAAACTAAGTGACATTTACTAGCTACTAAGGTTGACATTATTATGAAATCCCAACTAACATGCCTACGACAATGAAAATATAAACATCCACCTCACTCCATATAGGGAACCGAATAATCTTCAACAAGGACATGAACATAATTATAGACAAAATGTACTCACATGACATGATTATAGACAATATGTACTCACATGTGAGCTCCATATGATATAAAGTATAACATATATCAAGTTATCATGTATTTACTATTCACTTTTTTCACACATGTTTAAATATAGCTAATTTGAAGTAAAAAATAATAAAGAACTAAAATTGCAACAACAAGGCAATTACATATATCCATCTTGCAACAAGAAGACAATTGCATTTGGGCAAAGAAATATATTATTATTAGATGCAATAGGGTCAAACTATAAAATGAATGTATACAAATGAGGTAGATGAATTTATTTAATCTTTTGATTTTTTGGGGTTGGTTAGGAGATGAGAGTAGTTGTGGGTTTTAGATCAATAAATGTCTTTAGAATACACCCAGTCACCATTTAGTCAAAAACTCCTTGAATTTATTTAATTACTTTTTTATCATCAATAATGTTTTTACCAAAAGAAAGAGAAATAATAAATAATTGAAATAACTTAAAAGAACTTTTGTGACAGTGAGAGTGAAAATGATAGTTAATGGTCGAGGATTTGGTAAAGCATAAGAGAAGGAAACCAATGTTATCAAAATTATTGATTCTCATGCAAGCCAAACTGAGTCATTGCCTTGTTCCAAGACCATAATAAATGATAATTGATTTATATTTCATGTTGAGAGTTTTCCTTCTTCCAAGACAGTAATAATTGATCAATATTCCATGCTTAGAGCTCCCCTTCATCCAAGACCATAACCATTTATAAATATTTCGTCCCAATTTTATATATAAATCATTCTAATCACTTTGAGGAGAAAACTTTGACATAAATTTAAAAATAGAAAGGAAAAAAATTGAAATTACATTTTAGAAATATTTAAATTAATATATAATATATATAACATAAATTAATACCTATGTTTATATATATATAAAAAATTAGTGTTATCTTAAAAAATTACACATATCTTACTTAATTGTAGTGGTGTCATAAACTAGCAATTGACACTAATTAATGCAAGTGTTATAAAATAATTATACTTGCCAATGACTAAATTCTCATGGGACTATAAAGGTCACTATGTGCGATTTCCACATGCATGGTTTTTCTTCATCAAACTAATTTTCTCATATTTATCCCTATGTTTCTTGTCTAAAATGTTAAATTCACAATAAATCTTTCATGTTTTCACTAGTCAGATAGACAAGTAGGTTATATAAATTTTGGGGCCATTATTTTAAAACCAAGGTGACCCTTTTGATGTAAAAACATGTATTTTTATTAGGGTGCTCATGGACCACGCTTGCTTGATTTCCAAGATAAAATGGTTTAAATTTTGTTGAATGATCTCTACATTATTTTTAACTACATGACATGGGTTAGATTTTCTTAAGCAGAATCTATTGGATTAAAACAAGAACATGGAAGACACCAAGGAGATTAGTGGTAAATAGAAATGTGTTCTTTTGAATAGTTCCAAGGATCATGAATGAAATAATAAAGAGGTGAATCCACAGTCAAAAGAGAAACATAGACAATTTTCTCAAAAAGAGGTATAGTTGATTCTATTCATGGATTCAATTTCCAAATTGAAGATATGTGCGATTTTATTCAAGGGTAGAACTTAATTCACATAGAAATTAAAAATTTACTTACAAAATTGTTATATTCCTTCGTAGGCACATTTTCAAACTATAAAAGAAATTCTTTATACTGATTAAGGTTTTCTATAGCAGGAGGAAGTGATCGAGAAGAAATATGGAGGAACTGTACCAAAACAACCTCTGATTTTGAAGGTAGCAAATCAATATCTATTTCTTTGTTTACGAGGCATTCATATTGACATAATCAGATAAGGTCTTTAACTTCAACATAGGCATCATGACCTTTAAGGCTCAAGGAAGCAATATTACAGTAAGATTTCATTGCAGCATTGTTGATGGGTGTCATAAAATAGTTTGGACTTTCCAATGAATAAATTTTTCATGGGACCACAAAGGTCACTATGTGCAATTTCCACATGCATGCTTTTTCTTCATCCATTTTTTTTGTCAAATTTATACCTATGTTTCTTGTCTATAATGAAAATTTCACAATAACTCTTTTTTTTTTTACCAGCTAGATAAATGAGTAGGCTATATAAATTTTGAGTCCATTATTTTAAAACCAAGGTGAGTTGTGGTATTTTGATTTAAAAAAACATTATTGTCATTGTGGTGCTTATGGACCACACCTTCATGATTTTCAAGATAAAATGGTTTAAATGTTGTTGAATGATATCTACATTATTTTCAACTACGTGACATGGGTTATATTTACTTAAGCAAAATCTATTGGATTAAAATAAGAATATGGAAGACACCAAGGAGATTAGTGGTAAAGAGCAATGTGATCTTTTGAATAGTTTCAAGGATCATGAAAGAAATAATATGGTGAGTCAACATTCAAAAGAAAAACACAAGAAATTTTCTCAAGAAGTGGTGTAGTTGACTTTATTCTTGGGTTCAATTTCCAGATTGGATATATGTGTTATTGTATTCAAGGGTAGATCTTTTCTTTTGTGTAAATCAGACTATTCTAATATGATACAAAAAGGTACAGTGGGTTACATTTTCCGCCAAAAGTTGGCTACATGGACAAGTTGACATTTTGAATCTGAAACTGAGCCTGAGAGGGAGGACTGTGAGACTGTCCTCTTTTCCCCAACTAGAACCATAGCTATACTGAAGACTAAAAAACTGAACCTACCACTCCCTGCAGCGCGAGGGAGGTGGTTGCAGACCCTTACAATACTGAAAAAGTGCTTACAGACGCTGAACTGATAAGACAGAACCGACATTACACACACGGATGCACAAAGCATGATTGACACAGACATTGCAGAAATAAACATAGACATGGACTGACTCCCAAAATCGACAGGTGCAGCTTTGATGTCTTCCAAAAATGAACAGAACATAGCCATACCACCATAGAAGCCTAGACCGCGCGCCTAGGTGTAAGGATTTGGAGGCTCCTCCACCATCGGGCTGATGAATGTGCCGTGTGGCTCTTCCACCACCGGGCAGCCGTAGGAGTCTGAGGCACTCGTGTCGGTGTAAGGCGCGGTGTTCCTCTCAGGCTCGCTTGGTCCAGCTTGGTTCCTTTCAGGCTCGCTTGGTCCAGCTTGGTTCTTCGCCACCTCACCCACGGCTTCCTGAGACTATAATTGCTGACCATGAACAGGCGAGGGTGGCCTTGGATCAACTGGGGCTCCAGGTCGGTCTTGGTGCTCGCATTTTTCAATGCGCACTGAGACGAAATACACAGCATTGTCCAGGGTGCAGGGGAACATGAAACGGGTTGATGGATGCCCACCGAAGGGACATACCGCCGACTTGCCCCGCCCTCTGCCTCGCCCTCTCCCTGTGCGAGCTTGTGGAGAGAGAATTTCCTCTGAGGACGCAGAGGACTGTGGTGAAGAGGCCCTTGCTCGGGCTCTACCTCTTGAGCCACCACGCCGACAGGCTCCACGTTGCCATTCACGTGGCATGATTCAGCGCCAAAACTAACCAAAGGACGCAGACTCTTCAAGAGCTGGATGTCGGTTCTTATCTCCCAGGACAGAGGCTAGGCCTGATACAGAACTGCAACCGGAAAGTTTATCCCAGCTAATTGACCCAACCCGCACCCAAAAAGTGCAGTGCGCCCCGGGAATGCCCCTCGAACCAGGTACCCAGGAGACGCCAACGCTGCACAGATCAGAATTCGGTCATTGACAGCGCCGCACCATGCTAAATCGACGGCGCAAGTTCTCAGGAATTTCAGGCTCGCAACCAAGGCCTCAAGAGCTGAGGGCCAAAGTTGATGAACAGTCTTCCTCCCACACCGGGCAGACATCCAAGAATTGAGGACTCCTCTCTCTAACGAAACCAGACAACCAGAGCTTCGCTCACCAGATAACCAAAGCTTCGCTCACCAGAGCTACGCTCGCCCCTCACCAGCTTTCTCAGACAGTTCCCCTCACCTCTCACTCTTGAAACTAGAGAATTCCGCAGCCTGACCCCCCGCTCAACCAGACAACCAGAGCTTCGCTCTTTTGAACCTCGCGAATGACTTCCCCTCGGCGTCGAAATGCGGCCTCTCGGCAATCTAATACCCCTACCAACTTGAGAGAGCCTGCCTGCATTAACTCTGGCCGGACTCCTTCGCGAGTCTTCGACCCATGTGTCCTGAGCTGGCGGCCACTTGTCATTAAATGACACCGCCTGCTCATTAACTTCGCTATCATTCACCCGCAGCCGGGGATGTTATTACTATATTGTTTGTTTGTTTTATGTTTTATGTTTTACTATTTTGTGACAGTATTACAGTAATCATTATTATTATTTAATCATTTTTATTACTATATTGTTTGTTTTTTATGCAGGTGCATCTCACCCTTTTCTTAATTAAAGAAAAATCCAAGTGGAGCGATAAAGACGTGGACTAGCGAAGTTGAACGAAGGGAGAAAAACATAGGAAAGTCTGTTTTAAAGCAGAAAAACAGAGTTAAAGCGGATAAGTTTTAAACCAGATTTAAAGTGGCTTTAAAGCGGATGAGGGATACTTATCTGTCATGCATGTGCCTTTAGTTGGAGAAAAACAAGGATAGGATCGATCCTTCCAATCTAACACTTCTTGTATATATATGTGTAGTGTCATAGGGTGTGTTATATCTGTTCTGTGAGGTAATTTGTGAGTGGGAAAAAATGTAATCGGTGTGGATTTATTGACTAAGGATGCAATGCCTTATATCAAGTGATCTTTTGTAAATAATAAAAATATATATTATATCGATTTCCTATCTATTGAGTTATGAGTTTTATAGTTTAACTAATGAACGAATTCGTGTCTTGCGTTCTTGTTGATCGACCATCGATCCTTTTGATGGCGATCTAAATATTGTTTAATTGTTATATATGGGTTCGATT
>APFE030382566.1:0-42705 GCA_000404065.3 Pinus taeda | reverse complement strand
ACCCTAACCCCCAAATTTAAAATCTTAAAACTTAAACTATAAGCATTTTATAAAGTGTTATAAACCTTAAACTGTAAACCCTAATCCCTAAAGCCTAAACCGCAAATTCTTAACCCTAACGCCTACACCCTAAATCCCAAACCCTAAATCCTAAACCTTGAACCCTAAACTCTAAACCATAAACCCCTAACCCTAAACCCTCAACTGTAAACCTTAAACCCTAAGTATTTTATAACACTTTAAAATGTGTTTTGTAACTTTTATTTAGATGTTAATTAAAAGCATTTACTAAAGTGTTATAATCCATAAACTCTAAATTCTAAACCCTAAACCCTCGACTTAAAATCCTAAACCCTAAAACACAAATCCTAAACCCTCAAAATTTTATAGCATTTTAAAAATGGTTATGTAATTTTTATTTAAGTAAGTCTTATAAACCATAACCCCTAAACCTTAAACCCTGAACCCTAAAACCTATAGCCTAATCCATATACCCTAATCGTTATACCCTAATTGTTTTATAACATTTTAAAACTTGTTTTGTAACTTTTATTTAAGTGTTTATTAAAAGCATTTACTAAAGTGTTATAAACCTTAAAATCTAAACCTTAAACCCTAAACCCTAAACACTAAACCCTACGCATTTTATAAACCTTAAACACTCTACCCTAAACCCTAAGCCCCAAACCCTAAACCCTGCATCCCAAGCCCCAAACCCTAAACCCTAAATCGTAAATGCAACACATTTTATAACATTTTAAAAAGATTTTTGTAATTTTTTTAAGTGTTTATTAAAATATTTTATGAAAGTGTTATAAACCCTAAATTCAAAACCCTAAACCCTAAACCGCAAATAATAAACCTCAAACCCTTAACTCTAAACAATAAACACTAAGCATTTTATAACATTTTAAAAAAGGGTTTGTAACTTTTATTTAAGTGTTTATTAAAAACAATTACTCAAGTGTTATAAACCCTAATCTCTAAACCCTAAGTCACAAACCCTAAACCCTAAACCCTAAACCTTAAGCATTTTATAACATTTTAGAAACTATTTTGTAACATTTATTTAAGTATTTATTGAAAGCATTTAGGAATGTGTTATGAACTCTAAAAGCTAAACCGTAAACATAAAACCCAAAATCAAAACCCAGAAACCTAAACCCTAAGAATTTTATAACAATATAAAAATCATTTTCGAGTGTTTATTTAAGTCTTTACTAAAAGCATTTACTATGGTCTTATAAACCCTAAACCATAAATGTCGAAGGCCAAATCACAAACACTAAACCCTAAGAATTTTATATCATTTTAAAAAGAATTTTGTCGCGTGGAGGGGAGATTTCCAAAGAACTAGAATGAAGGAATTCTCTAAAAGCAATAGGAAGGAAAAAGAGAGCGAGAGGCGAAGAGGGGGAAAAAGCCTCCTTTGTCTCATCCTCCTTCGCACCCTCCCATGCCTCCTTCCCCCTCCCTCCTCTACCTTCCCATCCTCCCATCTACCCTACCTCCTTCCCCACCTCCTTGCCTCCCCGTCCTCCATGTCCTCCTCCCCGACCTCGTGGACCTCCATCTCCCTACCCATCTTCCCCCTCAACCTACTCCATTGCAGCCTCATCCTCCCCCCATTCTTCTCCACCTCTTCCCCCTCCTCTCTTGCTGCCTCCACCTCCTCATCTTCCCCTGCCTCCTCCTCCCCACTCCTTCCTTTTCCTCTTCCCCTGATGTGTCTTTGGCCTCTTCCCCCTCCTCCTCTCCTTGCTCCTTGTCCTCTTTGCCCGCACGCACCACCCTCCCCCTCCCCCTGTGGCCCCCTTCAGCCTTCCCCCATCGTTTCCCCTCTCCTATCTCTAACTCCCACACTCCTCTCACAACCACCCCTCCACCTCTTGCTTCTCTTCCTTTGTCGCCTCCTCCAAATTTGTCGCCTCCTCCTATGTCTCTCCCTCTACTCCCTTATTCCCTTCCCTTAATCCTCCTTGCCCACGTTGTCTGCCTCCCGATCCTCTCCCTCCTCCTCCCTTCACCTCCTCCACCTCTTCCCCCACAGCCTCTTCCATATATTTCCCCTCCTCTTTCCCCTCCTCCTCAACTACCTCCTATCCCTCCTCCTGCTTCCCCTCCTCCTCCTAACCCTCCACCTCCACCTCATCCCCCACCACCTCCCCCTCCTCCTCCATCACTACCTCTGCCTCCTCCCTGTCCTCCCCATCTTGCACCTCCTACATGTCCTCCTTCCCCATCACCTCCCCCTCCTCCTTCATCACTACCTCCCCCTCCTCCCTTCCCCCTCTCCTTCTTCTTCCTCTTCCCCCTCCTCCTCCTCTCCATGCTCCTCCTCTGCCTCCACCTACCTGCTCCTCCTCCTCCTCCTCACCAACCCCTTATCCTCTGCCTCAACCTCCTCAACCTCCTCCCCAGGACCCTCCTTCTCTGCCCCTCCCACCACTCCTCCACCTCCTCCATCTCTGCCCCCTTTGCCTCCTTCCTCGCCTCTCCCCACATGCTTCCCCCTCCTCCTCCTCCTCCTACCCAATTCCTCCCCTTCACCCCCTTCTTCCCCTCCTCCTTCACAACTAACCCTACTCCTCATCACCCTATCCCACCTTCTTCTGCCTCCAAACCCTCTGTCTTGACATCCTTCGCATCATCCCCACCCCCCTCTCCCTTGTCACATGCCTCATCTCCCCTCACATGCCTCCTCTCCCACCACGTCATCCCTCTTCACCAATGCCTGCGCATCCTCCCATTTGGCCCCTTCATCATCCTCTCCTGTCACCTACCCCTCCTCTCCTTCCCCCTATTCCACTGCCTCTTCCACATTATCCTCTGTCTCTGACCACTACGCCTCCTCCCCGCAACACCCTCCTCACACTTCCTTCTCCTCCCCCGCCTCCTCTGCCTCCTCCTCTATCTCTTTCCCCTCCACCTCCTCCCCACAACCTCCACCTCCCCGCAACCTCTCCTCACCCCCGCATCTACCTCCTCCTCCTCTCCCTCCTCCCCAACCTCCTTTCCTTCCACCTCAACCTTTCTCTATTTCCTCCTCTACCACCTCATCCCCTCGTCCTCCTCCTCACCCACCTAGAAAAACATAAAAAAGAAAAATAATTACATTTAATTGCATTCTATTTATTTATAATACTTAGAGTACTTCATATTTCTTTACCATGATAATTCACATATCAATGCATAAATATTAATCCAACCAACAATAATGTAATATAAATAAATAATTATACAAAACAATAATTTAAGTAATAAAATTTACATAAGTAATATCAATATTTGTTGAGCTAGCGTTAAGAGAACTCAATGTTTATTAGTAATGTCGAGAGCTATCTTACGTCAATATATTAATTATATACAATCGTTTTAAAAATGAAATAAGCCAAAATATGTTAATGGTATAAAAACTTTGCAAAATAAAATAAACCAAAAGCACAATCATAAACATAAATTTTTGAAATCAGCATTCAAACAAGAAACTTTGGAAAACCTCCACTGGTCAGAGACGTAAATTCTGGAGACCCGTAAATTCTAGAGACCCCAAATATAATTAACATGCAAGCAGAAGGAAAAAACTTCAGAAAACTAAGTACTATGGAACACCACTAGGCATATTCTATATTACTAAACTGTTATAATCTCGCATATCCTATGGTTTCATGTGGTCTCAAATGTAATTGCAAATAACTTCCTCATTAGGGTGGCCGAAAGAGAAAATTACAAAAACAACAGTACTATCCTCGTATGCCAATTGGTCATTGTCTTCAATACCTTTGCTATTAAGGTGCATTATGACAATGTACTTGTAGCACTCTGTTACGCACCTGTTGTGTTAATAACTCCGAAGAAAATTCAATTGCCTTGCCATGGGTGAGGACTAACTCTGATTGTGTGTGACTAGAGACAAATGTTGATAAGAAATTGCTCAGAATTTGAAATGCGGGAACAAAAGTATAATGAGCCACTAAAAGTATAAATAAATGCGCAGTAAAATAATTATAAACAACACTTCAAGTGCTCAGTATTTCAAATGTGCAAATAGAATTATCCAGAAATGTTATCCATAGTTGCGGAAAGAATTATTCATAAATTTTGTCCATCACAACAAGGCATTATGGGGAGAAGAAGCCCTTCCAAGGAGAGAACCATTGTTACAGGTGCTTCATCTTCCTGTGGATAAGAGATTACAGGTCCTTTTCACGTGTTGAAACTCGTACAACAAGTTAATTTCAGTATTACACACAAATTTAGTCGTAGTTAACTTGAGTAGTTTATTTGTACAAAAAGATTTATACTCTGTTATACAACAAAGGCAAAAAGATTTGTCTAGTTAAGTTGATAGAAATAAAAACCACTTTTAATTCCAGAAACAAGTATAAGTCTCTTAAATTTGATGGATTAATTAAACTAACATGAAATTAATAAAAAATTTAATTAGATAAAGATACTTAAAACACTTTAAAAACTAATTAAACAAGGAAATACTGGTCAATTTGATGGAAAATATGATATACTAATCAATTTAAGAGAAATATGACACATTATTTCTATTATTAAAAATGCTTGTGAAAACCATTATTCATAAACTATTAAATTTAGAGTACATGGCATTGTCCGGAAACTTTCAATGTGAATGGAAGGTATTACATACTTGTAGCAGAAATTTGTCTTGTAAAAGATGTTGAAGGGTTTTCATGATATTGAAGTCTTGTCTCTCTTCTTTTCTCTATTGAGCTCATCTAAGAAATCAACATTAATAGCCTCCTGCAACATAGGATAATATGAACACATTACCAAGAAATTAACGAATAGTTAAACCTTCAACATTTGCAATTGAATTAGGAGAAAAGAAAGATATATATATATATGAAATTCAATGCCATAGCAGAGCCTAAAATCATACCATATAAATAAAATTAAAATTTTTGCTGTATAAATAAAATTAAAATTCGATTGTAATTGAACTCCATGATCAAAAAATGTAAAGCTAGCTTCTCCTGGAAACAGACATTCAGGTATGGTTCAATCATTTCATTGTTCATCTTCGTGAATTAAAAAAATTTGATAGGTAAAAAAATGTATATGTTAGATTTACCCCATATCTATGTCAAAGATAGTGTTTGTGATAAATAGTCTCTAATACTATTTAATCCTATAGCACACACACAAACCACCATGGCTTCCTTCACATCCTCTACCATAGCCTCCACCACGACCTCCTCTCAGCAGACCTTTTCCTCCACGCAACCTTTTCTCAATAGCCACTCCCAAGACTCAACCTTTTTTTTTGTTTGTAAAGTCGATGTGATTTAACACCACAGATTTGCTAAAGTCGGTGCGATTGTATAGTACAAATTCGCGATGGTCAACAAAGTAAAGATATGTGGAAGTCTCACAGTGGGATCTATGAAATTTTCCCTCAAAGGCACACGACGATTTCTCCTCAGGCCTGCCTTTGAAATCCTTCACTCATCATACAGATTCCTCGACCATGCAGCTCTGATACCATGTTAATAAGTGATGTTTGAATTAACAACACCCAGTAATCAGCTCTACGAAAGAGAGTCTAAACCAAGAGAGTAGGGCTCTGCAGAATGCTCTACATTTTCCATGTACATCACGCATTATATAGTAATCGTGGATTTAATGAAGTTAGAACCATACTCAAAGAAATAGGAACTGATTCCTATCTTGAGGTACCCTGAACCAATTCACTATTCTAAGATATTCTCCATTATCTCCAACAACATGTATGCATATGTGTGTTTGGATGGGGATGAAGCCATTATACTAGGCTTCAGCAAGGCCTCACAGCTTGTTCTTTATACATTTTGGGTAGTGGTGTTTATTTAGCTAAGCTATATAATATTCTTCGAGAGTTCAAAATTAAATCAACAGTAATGTATTTTGGGAAGAGATAGAATATTCTTTGAGAGTTGAGAGTTAGATCAACATTAATCAAATGCTTGAAATTTAAATTCCTTGATATGTTTCTATGATCTAGGCCTCCTATGTTACAATAGATTGTTGCTTCTCAAGCAAAAATTGGTCCTTCAAGGAATCTACAGTTTCAAAAACACGGAATTCATAAACAGTAATTTGGATTCCTTCCACCATATTTTTATCTGGAAATACTAATGTTCTATTGTTCAAATCTAAGATTGTTGTGTTATCCAGTCAAAGTTAGGCAAATTGTTTTTACAAATTCAACAGGTATTTCTTTTACAAAATTAAATGCAGTTTTTACAATATTATTTTCAGCATAGTTTTTTTTAACCCTATCTAATTTTATTATATTGAGACTATGGAGTTGTTTAACTCTAATCTTTGTCCTATCTAGATTTCTAATTTTAGGTGGCATTTCGTTATCCCCGAAAACGATTTCTTGATTTCAGCTAGTTTTTATCTACGTTAATTATATTTCAAGGAGGTTTATCTATGTTATTATATTTAAGCATGCCTTGTTCATGATGAAACCCATTTAGTTCGAGGTAAATTTTATTATTACGCATCCCTTGTTCTTCTCCAATCTCCGAATCCATCAAAACCCTAGTTCTTTCATTTCTACAATTTCTTTCATTATTGTTAATTTTTTGAGCATTTTTTGCAAAGAATTTCATTTTGGTCTCATCTCACCCTCCATTATCACAACAAGAATCAAAGAAAACATCATTGTTGCTGGTTGAAGAAATCCTGGGGATGACAAATTGTCATTTCAAATTGTAGTTAAGTCTCAAACCAGGCCAAATGAGATCGCACTATGGCCCAAATTGCAAATACCCTCCCTAAACTTTGCTAAATCATTTTTACAGATGGAGTACATATTTATAGGATTAAATAGTTTCTCCATTATTAGTTTCATTAAGTTTAGTTTTGTTTAACTTCATCTATTCTATTATATCGAGATTTTCTAATCGTTTCGTTTTATAAAGAAAACAAAAATGTTTCATTTTTTAATATTTTTTTGGTTGAAAATGAAGTCACATTTGAAACCATTTCAATTGGAAGTTCTAAACAAACCCATTTAAAAAAATGTAATGTAACCGACTACTATGTATGGTTAAAAAAAATGCAGTTACGTTTCATCATTTTTTGGGTTTAGAATGAAGTCAATTTTGGTATTATTTAAATTGAAAGTCAAACACATTTCAAAAAATATAATATAAGCCACTAATAAATGGTTAATAAAGAATGTAGCCATGTAAATTGAAAGTCAAACACATTTCCAAAAATATAATACTATATGGTTAAAAAAGAATGTACCATTTAAATTGAAAGCCAAGCACATTTCAAAAAATATAATATAAGCCACTACTATATGATTCAAAAAGAATGCAATGACCTCAATTGAAAGTCTAACACATTTCAAATAATATAATGTAAGACACTACTATATGGTTCAAAAGGAATACAACCACGTTTTCATCATTTTTTGGTTTTCAATCATTTTTTGATTTAGAATGAAGCCGCACCATCTAAATGGAACGTAAAGCAAATTAGAATGTAATGGGGTAGCCAAGTTTTAATATTTATCTTCATTTTGAAATTCATTTTTCTCTAATCTTGATAAGGGTTTTTATTTTTATCTAATTCTTGTAAGTGGTGATAAGTAATAGGTAGGTTAAATTTTTAATAATAATTTGGTAAAAACGAATTTTAAGCAAAGTTTAAACACCTTATTTAGATATACAAAAAAGTTAGATGTTACAATTTCATTCTTTCATGTAGTGGGGACAATGAGCATATATTAGCATCTTTCAATTTAAACCATAATATCAAAATGATTAATTAAAAAATAATTTACATGACCAATACCAAAGGGAACCCCTATTGGTATAAAAATTAAAATTTTCAGATTTTAATACAAAAAATTAAAAAAATTGATATAGAATAACATAAATTAAATAATAATAATAATTAGTATGTTAGTTTAAAAATAACAATATTTATACACTACTTTATGAATTTTTGTATATTTGAGAAATATATTTTATATATTTTATTTTATATTTGACAAATTGAAATTAAAATTAATTCAAAAAAAACTAAAAAACAAAATAAAAAAATGTTTAATCAATAAATAAAATCATATATATTATATCTACATTAAAAATAAATAAATATATATTTAAATAATAAAAATTACATTAAAAATAAATATATATTTAAATAAATAAAAATGAAAAATAAGAAAGCACAAAAAAAAGGAAGAAAGCACAAAAAGTCGATGACCGTGCGGTTATAATAAAGCTAAAAAGCGCCGTAAACACCGGGAGAAAGATTCTAAACATAAAATCAAGAAAGCAAAAACAAAAAGCGGATGACTGTGCATGTGTAATAAAGCGAAAACACTATAATATATTGAAAGCACAAAATCAACAAAGCAAAAAACTCAGAAAAATGACAGAAAAGCAAAGAGAAAAAGGAAGGATTCTGAAACAGTAGACTATCACGGAGCCATTACAATATCTTGTATGGTTAGCGCGTATGCATCTGTGTGTTTAGATGTTCATGAATCTATTAGGCTTCTGCAAGGCCTCACCGCTAGTTATTCATTCATTCTGTGCAGCTGTGTTTATTTGGCCAAGCGATATAATGTTCTTTGAGAGTTGAGAATCTAATCAATAGTAATGTATTTCGCCAAGAGATCGAATATTATTTGAGAATTGAGAATTAAAACATTAATCGAAGGCTTCCTATTGTCATTGTTGCTCGAGCTGAAAAAATCAAGGGCAAGCGAATTCATAAACCCTGCCAAACGATTTCAATTGTATTGTTGGTGGAGCGGAAATTGGTCCTTCCAGAAATCTACCGGTAAAAGATTTTACGTAGATTTCTGATTTTAGGTGGCATTTCGTTATCTCCGTAAAAGATTTTTTGATTTCAGTTTATTTGTTGATTTAAGCTCGTTTTTATCTATGTTCACTATATTTCATGCAATCATTTTTTATTTCAGTTCAGCATTTATTGAAATCCATCAAAAACCCTAGTCCGTTCAATTCTACAATTTCTTCAGCATTTCGCGAAGTATTTCGTTTTGGTCTGATCTCACCCTTTATTATAACAACAAGAATGATTTCTTCAGCATTTCGCGAAGTATTTCGTTTTGGTCTGATCTCACCCTTTATTATAACAAGAAGAATGAACGAAAAAGTCCTCGTTGAAGAAATACTTGGATGAGAAATTGTGATTTCAAATTGTTGCTAGTCAGAACACTAACAGATCTTACTCCAATGCTTTCCGTCCTTAAAAACTTCGTTCCGTCCATCAGCTTCTCCTAAGGCAAGACTCAATTGAGAAATTGTCATTTCGAATTGTAGTCAAGTCTCAAACCAGACTAATTGAGTTCGCACTCAAACCTCCCTAAACTTTGTTAAATTGATTTTACAAATGGAGTAATTATGTATTTACCGCATTTAATAGTTTCTCCATTATTAGTTTAGTTTGTTTTAACTCCATTTATTTTATTATATCGAGATTCTCTATTGGTTTTTTTTTCCAAGTAAATTATTATTATTATCCCTAGATGCTCTACTCTTTTTGTTTTTACAATTAAATTATTATTATTATTATTATTTTTAATATGAATAATTTAAACAAAAAATATAGTGAATGCTCTCATGGTCTTTTTTATATATAAAAAAATCACATTGTATATATTTTAAATTATTTACTTACATACATATATATTATAAATTTGTATTTTTTATAATCATATATTTATTTATTTGTCTTTTATTATAAAACTGCAATCTGTTTATCATCAAATATATATTTTTAGTGTAAGGTAATATGAATTTGTTATTTAATTTATGTTGGTTATTATTTTTTATGTAAATCTTCCTATTTCTAAATATGAAAGTGTATATTTATTTAACATACATTTAAATATTGCAAGGTTATTATTACTTTATCAAAAATATAATGTTACAATATATGATTTATAAAAAATGGCTAGAATTTATGTTTATATTTTTAGGTTTTAAAATTCCACTTTAAATGGCAGAATGGGTTGTGTTATTATTACTTTATCAAAAATATAATGTTACAATATATGATTTATAAAAAATTGCTAGAATTTATGTTTATATTTTTAGGTTTTAAAATTGCACTTTAAATGGCATAATGGGTTGTGATTATTTTATTAATATTATAAAATTTATTTCGTGTTTATAATGTATATAAAATTGTATGCTAGGTCCCCGAGGTTCTTCATTAGTGAACTTATAGTAGTTGTTCATCCATGGAGATGAAAGATCCTTGTCAGGCTTTAAGCTAGGTCCCTAAGGTTCCTCATTAGTGAAGTGAGATTAGTTGTGCATCTGTGGAGATGAAAAATCTCCCCTTAGACTTCCCACATTCCAAGTTCAATCTCCTCAAAATTCTTAGATAAAATAATGTATTTACGAAGTATCAAAAATTCCACCTTAAATTCAAATTGAAATTAAACCACATTCCAAAAAAGATATGACCAAAAAAACTTGTGCCAAGATTATTTCATAAACTATATATATTTACCATTTACCGAGTATCAAAGAAATTCAAACACATTCCAAATTTGAGTGAACATTCGAAATTTCAAAAAAATCATCTCATGCTTTTTCGTTATATACGTTGATGCTGTATTGAAAAGAGTTTCCATTTTTTACTCAGTTGTTTTGCACGAGAATTTCAAGAAAAGCATCTCATGCTTTTTCGTTATATACGTTGATGCTGTATTGAAAAGAGTTTCCATTTTTTACTCAGCTGTTTTGCACGAGAATTTCAAGAAAAGCATCTCATGCTTTTTCGTTATATACGTTGATCCGCTCTCTTGAAAAGAATCTCAATTTTTTACCCAAATGCTTTGCGCGAGAATCTCAAGAAAAGAATTTCATGTTTTTTTGTTATTGAAGGTAAAGAAATAAATACCATCAATTACATTAGCGACTATCAAAGATTCCGTTTTAAATTCAAATTCAATTTGAATTCTGAACATTCCAATTCTGCACCGAAATGTATAGATGACTTGGTTTCCACTTTTACCCCTACGTGGATAGATGACTTCCTGAAAAGTATCATATGAGGCTTTTCCGTTTAGACGTTGATCCGCTCCTTTAACGGATAACAACTCTTTTGAAATACAGGAGGGATGGCCTAGGATCAGCTCCTTCAACAGATCATAGTTTTTTTTAAATACATGAGCGATGGCCTGGGATCCGCTCCTTTAACTCTTTGTTGGTTCCTCTGTTTCTGTCTAAATTGCGTCTGTGTTGGGTGTCTGTACCGTGTAGCATTTCATGGAGAATAGCCTAGATCTTTTTTCATTTGCATTTGTAGTAAAATGTCTCGTCTGAAGTGGAAGTGCTTCTTGTGTGACTCTATGCCTACCGGTGTGTACTTCTGTTTTGTCAGAACGAATGTTACTTAAATCTGAATTCGATGAAGAAGATCAGCGAATGAATGTATGAAAGCCAACCCAGCGATGCATGGAGTCGATGTCTCTAGCAAATAAACACTCTAATGAGTAGCGAAGGCACGTGAAATACACACTTATATAATGATTGTCTCTCTTAAATAATATCACAGTTATTCATTTCCAATTCATAAGATCTTTTTGTTTGCTGCATGATGTGGATTATATGTGTTAAATGACACGATCAAGATACCCATGATTATGTTTTTTTTTTTGTTAAATGACATCCTAAATTAGGTTGTTTGAGGGAGAAGGGGAGGTAGAGATAGGTGTGGGGAGGTAGTGGGAGGGGAACAAAGAGGGAGAGGGGGAGAGGGAGAGAGAGAGTGGGAGGGGGGAAGGAAGAGAGAGTGGAGGAGGGATAGTGCGAGGGTAAGAGTGTGGGAGAGAGGGAAAGGAAGAGAGAGTGGAGGAGGGATAGTGGGAGGGGAAGAGTGTGGGAGAGGGGGAAATGAAGAGAGAGTGGAGGAGGGATAGTGGGAGGGGAAGAGTGTGGGAGAGGGGCAGGGAAATGGAGGAGGAGAGGGAGAGATCGGAAGAGGGAGAGAGGAAGGGAGGGAGAGACAAAAGGGGAGGGATGGGGAGACAGAGGGAGACAGAGATGGGGAGGGACGAGGAGATAGAAGGGATGGGAGGGAAGAGAGCCAATGAGAGAGAGAGAGGAGGAGAGGGACATGGAGGAGAGAGGAGGAGAGGGAGATGAGGATAGGGTCAGGGAGAGGTGAAGGGAGAGAGAGAGAGAAAGGGAGATGGAGAGGGGGAGATATGGAGATAGTCGGAGAGATAGAGAGAGGGAGAGGGAGAGAGAGAAAAGGGGTGGTAGGTGGAGTGATGGGAGGGGGAGAAAAGGAGTGGGCGATGGGGATGAGAGGAGGATTGGGTGAGGGAGAGGGGGAGGTAGTGATATGTGGGGGGAGAGGCGGGGAGGGGGAGAGGGATATAGGAAGGGAAGGAGAGACAAAGGGGGAGGTATGGGGAGAGAGAAGGAGAGAGAGATGGGGAGGGAGGAGGGGAGAAAAGGGGTGTTAGGGAAGGGAGGGAGGCAGAGAGAGAGGAGGAGAGAGAGATGGGGGAGAGAGGAGGATAGAGTCAAGGAGAGGGGAAGGGAGAGAGCGACATAAAGAGGGGGGAGGGAAGGGAGAGATAGAGAGAGAGAGGGAGAGGGGGAGATAGGTAGATAGTGGGAGAGATAGAGAGAGAGAGAGGCGGGGAAGTGGAGAGAGAAGTGGTGGTAGGAGGAGTGATGGGAGGTGGAGAGAAGGGGTGGGAGATTTGGGGAGACAGGACGATAGGGTGAGGGAGAGGGGGAGGTAGAGATATGTGGGGGATGAGATGTGGGAGGGGAACAAAGGGGGGGGGGAGTGTAGAGAGAGAGTGAAGGGGGAAGAGGGAAGAAAGTGGAAAGAGGGCATAGTAGGAGGGGAGATGAGTGCGAGAAGGAGAGGTAGAGAGAGAGGAAAGAAGGGAGGGAAGGGAGGCAGGAAGGGGGGAAGCAGGGAAGGAAGCCAGAGAGGAAGGGAGGGAGAGACAATATGAGGGAATTGGGAGACGAGAGGGAGGAGGGAGAGAGAGAGAAGGGTGTAGTGGAGTGATTGGAGGAGAGTGAACGGGTGGGAATATGGTGAGAGAGGAGTGAATCAGGAGTGAGGGAGGGGGATTTAAGTAGGTGGGAGAGAGAGGAGGAGGGAGAGGGAGAGAGAGAGAGGGAGGGAGGCGGAGAGAGAAGGAGTGGTAGGGGGAGTGATGGTAGAGAGAGGAGTCAGTGATGGGGGTGAGAGGAGGATAGGGTGAAGGAGAGGTGGAAGTAGAGATAGGAGGGGGGAGAGACAGAGAGGGGAATAGAGAGGGAAGGGGAAGAGGGACGGTGAGAGTGAGAGGGGGAGAGGGAGAGAGAGTGGAAGGGGGATAGGCGGAGGGGAGGGGAAGATAGTGGGAGAGGGAGAGGTAGGGAGAGAGGAAGAGGGCGAGGGGAGAGGGAGGGGTAGAGGGAGAGAGAGGAAGTGGGGAGGGGCGAGGGAGCGGGAGTGTGATGGAGAGGGAGAGGGAGAGAGGAAGGGAGGGAGGGATAAAGGGGGAGTGATGAGGAGAGAGAGGGAGAGAGTGATGGGGAGGGATGGGAAGAGAGAAGGTGTGGAGGGAAGGGAGGCAGGGAGAGAGGGAGAGGAGGAGAGAGAGATGGGAGAGAGAGGAGGATAATATCAGGGAGAGGGGAAGGGGGAGAGAGAGGGGGAAAGGGTGAGAGAGGAAAAGAGGGGGGCACGGGGGGGAGAGAGGGGAGAGAGAGAGATAGAGAGAGAGAGGGGGAGATACAAAGATAGTGTGAGAGATTAAGAGAGAGGGAGAGGGAGGGATGGAGGCAGAGAGAGAAGGGGTATTAGGGGAGTGATGAGAGTTGGAGAGAAGGGGTGGGAGATTTGGGGAGAGAGGAGGATAGGGTGGGAGAGAGGGTGAGGTAGAGATATGTTGGGGTAGAGAGTGGGAGGGGAACAAAGATGTGGAGGGGAGGAGGGTGAGAGAGAGTGGGAGAGGGAGAGGTGGAGAGAGAGGGAGAGGGGGAGGGGCAAGGGAGGGAGAGGGAGGAGGAGAGAGGTAGGGAGGGAGAGACAAAATGTGAGAGATGTGGAGAGAGAGGGAGAGGGAGAGAGAGAGAGGGAGGAATGGAGAGAGAGAAGGGATGGTAGGGGGTGCAATGGGAGAGGAATAGAAGGCGTGGGAGATGGGGGAGAGAGGAAGATAGGTTGAGGGGTAGGGGGAGGTATTGATAGGTGGGGGAAGAGAGGAAAAGTGGAACAAAGAGGGGGAGGGGGAGAGAGGGGGAGTAGGGAGAGAGAGTGAAAGAGGGATAGGAGGAGGGGAAGAGAATGGGAGAGGGAGAGGTAGTGAGAAGGAAAGGGGGAGGGGCAACGGAGGAGGAGAGGGAGGGAGAAGGAGAAGGAGAGAGGAAGGGAGGGAGATACAAAGGGGGAGGTATGGGGAGAGAGAAGGGGTGGTAGGTGGAGTGATGGGAGGGGGAGAGAAGGGGTGCGAGATGTTGGAGAGAGGAGGATAGGGTGAGGGAGAGGGTGACGTAGAGATAGGTGTGGAGAGATATAGGGATGGGAACAGAGAGTGGGAGGGAGAGGGAGAGAAGAGTGAGATGGGGAGGCAAGAGAGAGGAAGAGGGATAGGGGGAGGGGAAGAGAGTGGGAGAGGGAGAGGTATAGAGAGAGGTAGAGGGGGAGAGGGAGGGAGAGGGGGAGGGAGGGGGAGGAAGAGACAATGAGGGAGGGATGGGGAGAGAGAGGGATAGAGAGACTAGGAGGGAGGGTGAGAGAGAAGGGGTGGGAGGGAAGTGAGACAGGGAGAGAGAGAGAGGAGGAGAGAGAGGAGGATAGGGAGAGGGAGAGGAAAAGGGAGAGAGAGAAAGAGCGGGGAACGGGGAGAGAGAGATAGAGGGAGAGAGAAAGAGAGAGGAAGAGAGAGGGAGAGGGGGAGATAGGGAGATAGTGAGAGAGATAGGCAGAGTGGGAGAGGGAGGGAAGGAGAGAGAGAAGGGGTGGTAGGGGGAGTAATGGGAGGGGGAAGGAAAGGGAAGCTCTTAATAAAGTCTTATAAACCCTAAACCTTAAACCCTAAATGTGAAACCCTAAACCCTAAACTGTAGGCATTTTAAATCATTTTTAAAATCATTTTTTAGTTTTTATTTAAGTGTTTGTTAAAATAAATTAATAAATTGTTATAAACCTTAAACCATAGACATTAAACTCGAACCCAAAAACATAAACCGTAAACCATAAACCCTAAGAATTCTATAATGGTTTAAGAAGAATTTTGTAAGTTTTATTTAAGTGTTTATTACAAGAATTTACTAAAGTTTTACAAACCCTAAACCATAAACCCTAAGAATTTTATAACTGTTTAAAAAGAATTTTGTAACTTTTATTTAACTGTTTATTAAAAGAATTTACTAAAGTGTTACAAACCCTAAACCCTAAACCCTAAATACAAAAACATAAACCCTAAATTCCAAAACCTAAACCCTAAACCATAAACCCCAAACCCCAAATGTTAAACCTTAAACCATAAACCCTAATCCCTAAACATTTTATAACATTTTAAAAATTATTGTGTAGATTTTTTTTAAGTGTTTATTAAAAGAATTTACCAAAATGTTGTAGACCCTAACTAATAAACCATAAACCTAACCCCATAACCCCAAAGTTTATATTAAAAACATTTACTAATTTGTTATAAAACCTAAACCCTGAAAGCTAAAGCCTAAGAATTTTATAACATTTAAAAAACTATTTGTAGCTTTTATATAAGTGCTTATTGAAATAATTTACTAAAATGTTATAATCCCTAAATCCTAAGCCCTAAACCCCAAATCCTAATCCCTAAGACATAAGCCCTAAGAATTTTATGAGTATCTATAGTAAGGGAAGACCAAACATGGTTATGTGAGTGTAGGAGGGAGAAAATTTTGGTACACAAGATACCCCGACCTTTGTTTTTCCACCCTTCTGTATAAACTTGTTTTATTTTATTTATTTTTCTTCATAACTCCTCGAGGCTAAACATGATGAATGAATTATGTGCAATATGTAGCAATGAATACCCACTTAAGTTGGATTGGTTCATCCGTACGCTTGGAAACCTAAACCCTAAACCCTTAACACTAAACCCCAAACGCTAAACCATAAAACCTAAACCACAAATCCTAAACACTAAACCCTAAGAATTTTAGAACATTTTAAAAAGTGTTTTGTAACTTTTATTTAATGTTTATTAAAATAACTACTAAGGTGTTATAAACCCTAAACCAATAACCCTAAACCCCAAATTGAAAATCTTAAAACTTAAACCGTAAGCATTTTATAAAGTGTTATAAACCTTAAAACATAAAACCTAATCCCTAAAGCCTAAACCAAAAACGGTTAGCCCTAAACCCTAGACCCTAAACCCCAAACCCTAAATCCTAAACCCTAAAACCTAAAACCTAAGAAGTTTATAACAATTTTAAAAATGTTTTGTAACTTTTATTTAAGTGTTTACTAAAAACATATGCTAAAGTGCTATAAACCCTAAACCCTAAAATCTAAACCACAAACCCCTAACCCTAAACCCTAAACTATAAACCGTAAACCATAAGTATTTTATAACATTTTAAAATGTGTTTTGTAACTTTTATTTAAATGTTTATTAAAAGCATTTACTAAAGTGTTATAATCCCTAAACTCTAAAATCTAAACCCTAAACCCTAAACCCTAAAACGCACACCCTAAATCCTCAAAATTTTATAGCATTTTAAAAACGGTTATGTAATTTTTATTTAAGTGTTTATTGAAAGAAAATACTAAAGTGTTATAAACCATAATCGCTAAAATGTATAGCCCAAACCCTATACCCTAATTGTTTTATAACATTTTAAAAAGTGTTTTGTAACTTTTATTTAAGTGTTTATTAAAAGAATTTACTAAAGAGTTATAAACCTTAAAACCTAAACCTTAAGCCCTAAACCCTAATCCCTAAGCATTTTATAAACCTTAAAAACTCTACCCTAAACCCTAAGACCCAAACCCTAAACCCTACACCCTAAACCCCAAACCCTAAACCCTAAAACCCACACCCTAAACCCTAAATCGTAAATTCAACCCATTTTATATCATTTTGTAAATTTTATTTAAGTGTTTATTAAAAGATTTTACGAAACTGTTATAAACTGTAAATTGAAAACCCTGAACCCTAAAACGCAAATAATAAACCTCAATTCCTTAACTCGAAACGATAAACACTAAGAATTTTATAACATTTTAAAAAGCATTCTGTAACTTTTGTTTAAGTGTTTATGAAAAGCAATTACTCAAGTTTTATAAACCCTAAACTCTAAAACCAAAGCGACAAACCCTAAACCCTATAGCCTAAACCCTAAATCTTAAGCATTTTATAACATTGTAAAAATTGTTTTGTAACATTTATTTAAGTGTTTATGGAAAAAATTTACTAAAGTGTTATAAACCATAAAACCTAATCCCTAAACCCTAAACATAAAACGTAAAATAAAAACCCAAAAACCTAAACCCTAAGCATTCTATAACAGTATAAAAATCATTTTGGAGCATTTATTTAAGTCTTTACTAAAAGCATTTACTAAGATCTTATAAACCCTAAATCCTAATCCTAGAGGACAAATCATAAACACTAAACCCTAAGCATGTTATATCATTTAAAAAGAATTTTGTAACTTTTATTTAAGCTTTGACTAAAACCATTTACTGAAGTCTTATAAACCATAAACCCGATGCTAAACCACCCTAAACCCTGAAACCCAAACCCTAAATGCTAAACCCTAAATGTTGATCATTTTATAACATTTGAAAAATAATTTCTTAACTCTTATTATAGTTTTTATTAAAATAATTTACTAAAGCATTAAAAACCCTGAACCCTAAACCCTAAAATCTAAACCCCAGTCCTCAAACCCTAAACTCTAAACCTTAGATCCTAAACTCTAAGAATTTTATAATATTTTAAAAATTGTTTTGAAACTTTTATTTAAGTGTTTATTAAAATCATTTACTAAACCCTCATAAACCTTAAACCTTAAACCCTAAATTCCAAACCCTAAACCCTAAGAATTTTATAACATTCTAAAAAGTGTTTTTTAACTTTTATTGAAGTGTTTATTAAAATAATTTACTAAATCCTTATAAACACTAAATCTTAAAACATGAAACCTAAACCCTAAGCCCCAAACGACAAAGCCCAAACCCTAAATACTAATCATTTTATAACATTTTAAAATGCGCTTTGTAAATTTCATTTAAGTGTTTATTAAAAGCATTCTATAAAGTGTTATAAACCCTAGAACATAAACCCAAAATCCTAAGTATTTTATAAAATTTTGAAAAGTGTTTTGTAATTTTTATTTAACATTTTATTAAATTAATATACTAAATTGTTATAAACCCTAAAACCTAAGCCCAGAAGAGTAAATCCCAAAACCTAAACCATATACCCTAAACGAAAGGGTACATGTTCATAATCCAATGGTTGAGTCCATTCACACTCATCGTGAGAGAGAATTACTGAATCTGGTAGGGCCTTATCCAGGTGAATGAAGACGCAGATGCGAGCGTAGGATGTGCATTTGTGCAACTTCATTTCTTCTACAGCTTTTATGTATTCCCCTAACCTATTTCCTATATCTCTTAGCGATTCGTCATCCAAATATTCCTCTGTCAGTGAGTACATCCTGATCCACACTGGCGCCTAGCTGAGATCCTCCTTGTCTGGGTTGAATCCTGCTGCCCATTCCCTTAGATAGAGGCCAACAAAGTTGAAAGAATATGGCACTTCATCTATTACTCAGTTCCTGTCTTCGATGCAAAGAAAAATCATTGTAAAGAACCCTTTTGGTCCTAGCTGTAGCGTGACATGACCCTTGGGTTTCCATTTGGCCGAGATCCATCCATGCGATGCTTTTTTTGTTGGCCAGAATCAAATAAATTTTCCAATGAGTGCATGGTCCCTCATATAATGGATTCTGCCATTGACTCTGTGACCGGGTAGTTCTACTCTGGGCCTTTCCGCTGCTATGGGTTTTCATGTATTCGAGGTTACCTTGGGTACCTCTATGTGCATTGTATTTCTTTCTGGTATCTCATTATTTCTTCCTGATTGGTTGAGGGGCGCATTTATTTTGTCTTGCAAAGGGGGTTCTCTATGGACCTCTTCCTCATGTTCCGACCCTGAAGGTAGCGATCCAACTTGCGCCAACAGTTCTCTCTCGACTTCTGGGGAGGGCTTTGAGGCCCCGCCCTGAGATTTTCCCATATCCGTTCTCGCTATACCAATGTTTTGTTTTTTTTTGTTCAATTGCTACTGCGGCGCCGCTGTGACGGTGGACTCTGCATCGTTGCAAGGTTTCCTCAAACCCTAGTTGAAAAGCACGCTAGCCATCCCTCCTCAAACTAATCAAATAACAAATTTATATTACCTTACACTAAAATATATATATTTTATCATTAACACAACTGAATGTGGTTTATAATAAAAAACGAATAAAGAAATATATGATTATAAAAAATATAAAATTATATATATATTATATATATATGGTATATATATATATGGTATATAGTATATTTTTTAGTTAATGGAAAAAACAAAACAACTCGAGCTTGTTGAGCTTGTCGCAATAATAAAATAGTCGTTAATAAAACAAAAGTGAAAAAACATAATAATAAATTTAGTGGAAAAACAAAAAGGAATAGAGAATGAAACTAATAATAGAGAAACTATTTAATCCTCTATCTACATACTCCATTTATAAAAACAATTTAATAAAGTTTAGGGAGAGTATCTACAATTCAGGCCATTGTGCGATGTCATTCTATCTGGTTTGAGATTCACCTAGGGAGAAGATGATGGGCGGAATGAGGTTTTCAATGAGGGAAAGCATTGGAGTAAGATCTATGAAGGTTCTCAGTAACAACAATTTGAAATGACAATTTCTTATAACATCATTTCTTCCACGAGCGACAACGACTTTTTCGTTCATTCTTGTTGCGGTAATAGAGGTTGAGATAAGACAAAAATGAAATACTTTGTGAAATGCTCAAGAAATTAACAGTAATGAACGAAATTGTAGAAATGAAAGGACTAGGGTTTTGATGGATCCAAACATTGGAGAATAACAAGGTGCGAGTAATAATAAAATTTACCTCGAATTAAATGGGTTTCATGGTGAACAATGCTTGTTAAAATATAAAAACATAATAACATAGATAAACAGTGAATTGAAATAAAGAATAACAGAATGAAATATAATCAATATAGATAAAAACGAACTACAATCAAGAAATATTTTCGAGGGATAACGATCAGTATCCTAAAACCAATTTGCCTAGCTTTCACTCGATAACACACCAACCTTAAATTTGAACAACACGACATCAATTTTTCTCGATAATAAGATGGTGGAAGGAATTGAGTTGAGTCAGATTTTTTGGAGTCACTTTGAAAATTCATAGAAATCATTTGGTAGTGTTTATGAATTGGCTTCGGCGTGTAATGGTGGATTTCTTGAAGGACCAATTTCCGCTCGAGTAATAATGACCTATTGTAACATAGGACGCCTAGATCATCTAAAGAGATCAACTAATTTAACTCTCAAGCCTTTGATCAACGTTGATGTAACTCTCAAATCTCCCTATATCTTGGATAAATACATTAATATTACTATTTATTTAATTCTCAACTCTCAAAGAATATTATATCGCTTGACCAAACAAACACAGTTGCAAAAAATGGATGAAAAACTAACCGTGAATCCTGGCTGGCTTCATCCTCATCCAAACACACACAAAATGGACGAGGAATGAACCGTGAGGGCTGGCTGGCTTCATCCCCATCCCAACACACAGATGCATATGCTCCAATGCCATTACACACTCAGGCCTTAAAGAATGCGCTCAACCCATAGAAGCAATTGTCGTGGTTGTATGAGCTCTGCACAAGCTATTTTAATGACTCTGTGTGATATGCAAATGTTTTCAGAATCCTTCCCTTCTTAGCTATGCTTTTCTCTTGAGGCTTTTAACTTTGTTATAACAGAAACCTCATTAAATTTTACGCTTTTTTATGCTTAAATCATTTCTCTTTTATCATATTGTGATTAGAATATTTTGTTTTTGGTTTTTTCCGCGGCTTTTAACTTTGTTATAGCGGCAACCTCATTAACCTCATTACCTCATTAGCTTTTGCGCTTTTTTCGCATAAATCATTTCTTTTTTCATATTGTGATTAGGATATTTTGTTTTTGGCTTTTTTCCGAGGTTTTTAACTCTCTTATAATGGAAACTAAACCCTAAATCATAAACCCTAAGTCCTAAGCATTAATCCCTAAACCCCAAACTGCAGACATTAAACCCTAAACCCTAAGCATTTTATAACATTTTAAAAATTGTTTTTTTTATTTTTATTTAAGCATTTATTAAAAGAATTTACTAAAGTGTTATAAACCCTTAACCCTAAACTGTAAATGACAAACCCTACACCCTAAACCCTAAACACTAAACCTCACACCCTAAACCCTAAACCCTAAGCATTTTGTAACATCTTATAAAAATTTCTAACTTTTATTTAAATGTTTATTAACAAGATTTACTAAAGTCTTATAAACCATAGACTCTGAACCCTAAACCCTCAGAAATTTATAACATTTTAAAAAGTGTTTTTTAACTTTTATTTAAGTGTTTATCATAAAAATTTACTCAAGTCTTATAAACCCTAAACCCTAAGAATTTCATACCATTCTAAAAAGAGTTGTGTAACTTTTACTTATGTTTTTATCAAAATAATTTACTAAGGTATTATAAACCCTAAACCATTAAAACTAAACCCTAAACTATAAACCGTAAACCGAAAAATCTAAACCCTAAGCCTTTTATAAGATTTAAAAAAATGTTTTGTAACTTTTGTTTAATTGTTTATTAAAACTATTTACTAAAGTGTTATAAACCCTAAACCCTAAACCCCAAACTATAAAACCTATACCTTATACCCTAAAACCTAAACCCTAAGCATTTCATAACATTTAAAAAAGTGATTTGTAACTTTTTTTACGTGTTTATTAAAAGAATTTACTAAATTTTTATAAAATTTAAACCCTAATCCATAAAACCTAAACCCTAAACGCTAATTAATTTATATAATATTAAAAAGTGTTTTGTAACTTTTATTTAAGTATATACTAAAATCATTTACTAAAGTGTTATAAACTCTAAACCGTAAATGCTAAAGCCTAAGAATTTTATAACATTTTAAGAACCTTTTGTAACTTTTATTTAAGTGCTTATTAAAAGAATTTACTAAAATGTTATAAACTCTAAATTCTAAACCCTAAACCCCAAATCCTATACCCTAAGCCATAAACCCTAAGAATTTTATCAGTATCTATAATAAGGGAATACAAAACATCTGTATGTGATTGTAGGAGGGAGAAAATTGTCGTACACGGATACCCCAACCTTTGTTTTCCACCCTTCTCCATAAACCTGTTTTCTTTTATTTATTTTTCTTCATAACTCCTCGAGGCTCAACATGATGAATGAATTATGTGTAATATGTAGCAAAGGATACCCACTTAAAGTGGGGTGCTTCATCCCTAAACCCTAAACCCTAAACCCTTAACCCTAAACCCCAAAACCTAAACCATAAACCCTAAACCCTGAATCCTAAACACTAAACCCTAAGAATTTTAGAACATTTTAAAAATTGTTTTGTAAAATTATTTAAGTGTTTATTAAAAAAAATTCTAAGGTGTTATAAACCCTAAACAAGAACCCTAAACACCAAACCCTAAACCCTAAATTGAAAATGTTAAAACTTAAATTGTAAGCATTTTATTAAGTGTATAAACCTTGAAATGTAAACCCTAATCCCTAAAACCTAAACTCCAAACGCTTAACCCTAAACCCTAGACCCTAAACCTCAAACCTTAAATCCTAAACCCTAGGCATTTTATAAAAATTTTAAAAATGTTTTGTAACTTTTATTTAAGTTTTTACTAAAGTTCTATAAACCTTAAACCCTAAACTCTAAACCATATACCCCTAACCCTAAACCCTAAACTGTAAACTGTAATCCCTAAGTATTTTCTAACATCTTAAAATGTGTTTTGTAACTTTATTTAAGTTTTTATTAAAAGAATTTACTGAAGTGTTATAATCCCTGAACTATAAACTATAAACCCTAAACCCTGGACTTAAAACCCTAAACCCTAAACCTTAAAACACAAACCCTAAACCCTCAAAATTTTATAGAATTTTTAAAATGGTTATGTTATTTTCATTTAAATGTTTATTAAAAGAATTTAATAAACTGTTATAAACCATAAACCGTAAATACTATAGCGTAAACCCTATACCCTAATCATTTCATAAAGTATTAAATAGTGTTTTGTAACATTTATTTAAGTGTTTCTAAAAAGCATTTAATAAAGTGTTATAAACCTTAAAACCTAAACCTTAAACCATAAACGCTAAACTCTAAACCCTGAGCATTTTATTAGCCTTAAACACTCTAACCTAAACGCTAAATCCCAAACCCCGAACCCTACACCCTAAACCCCAAACCCTAGACCTTCAGATCCAAACCCTAAACCCTAAATTGTAAATGAGACACATTTTATAACATTTCAAAAAGAAATTTTTAAATTTTATTTAAGTGTTCATTAAAAGATTTTACGGAAGTGTTATAAACCCTAAATTCAAAACCCTCAACCCTAAACCCCAAATAATAAACCTCGAACCCTTAACTCTAAACCATAAACAATAAGCATTTTATAACATTTTAAAAAGGAGTCTGTAACTTTTATTTAAGTGTTTATTAAAAGCAATTACTCAAGTGTTATAAACCCTAAACTCTAAACCAAAAGCCAAAAACCCTAAAACTTGAAGCCTAAACCCTAAATCTTGAGCATTTTATAACATTTAAAAAATTGTTTTGTAACATTTATTTAAGTTTTTATTCAAAGCATTTACTAAAGTGTTATAAACCCTAAAACCTAAACCCTAAACCCTAAAAATAAAACCCAAAATCAAAACACAAAAGCCTAAACCTTAAGCATTTTATAATAGTATAAAAATCATTTTGGAACATTTATTTATGTCTTTACTAAAAGAATCTACTAAGTTCTTATAAGCCCTAAACCCTCAATCCCAAAGGCCAAATCATAAACACTAAACCCTAAGCATGTTATATCATTTTAAAATAATTTTGTAACTTTTATTTAAGCCTTCACTAAAACCATTTAAGTCTTATTAAGCATAAACCCTATGATAAACCACCCTAAACCCTAAACCTCAAACCCTAAATGCTAAACCCTAAACACTAATGATTTTATAGCATTTTAAAAATCATTTTGTAACTTTTACTATAGTGTTTATTAAAATAATTTACTAAAGCATTATAAACCTGAAACACTAAACCCTAAACTCTAAACCCCAATCCTTAAACCCTAAACCCTAAACCTTAAATCCTAAACTCTAAGCATATTATAACATTTTAAAAAGTGTTTTGTAACTTTTATTTAAGTGTTTATTAAAATCATTTACTGAACCCTCATAAACAGTAAACCTTAAACCCTAAAACTTAAAACCTAAATCCAAAACCATAAGTATTTTATAACATTTTGAGAAGTGTTTTGTAACTTTTATTCAATGTCTTATTAAATTAATATACTAAAGTGTTATAATCCCTAAAACCTAAGCATGAAACTATAAACCCCAAACCCTAAACCTTATACCCTAAACCTTAATCATTTTATAACATTTTAAAAATCATTTTGTAGCTTTTATTTAAGTGTTTATTAAAATAATTTACTAAAGTGCTATAAAACAATCCTAAGCCCCAAACACTACACTCGAAACCCTAAAAACTAGATCCTATGTATTCTATAACATTTTTAAAGTGTTTTTTAAGTTTTATTTAGTGTTATAAACCATAAAACCTAAATTGTAGGCATTTTAAAACATTTTAAGAAGTGTTCTGTAACTTTTATTTAAGTGTTTATTAAAAGCATTTACTAAAGTGTTATAAACCTTAAACCATAAATTCGAAACCCTAAACTGTAAACCACCAAACCCTAAAACCTAAGCCCTAATCATTTTATAACATTTTAAAAAACATTTTAAACTTTTATTTAAGTGTTTCTTAAAAGAATTTACTAAAGTGCTATAAATCCTAAACCCTAAACCCTAAACACTAAACACTAAACCTTAAAGGCTATTTTTTTTTAATATTTTAAAAAGAATTTTGTAAATTTAGAGTTATAAATCCTCAACCATAAACTCTTAACCATAAACCGTAAAACCTAAACCCTAAACCTGAAACCCTAAATGCCACACTGTAAATCCTAAACACTAAGACTTTTATAATATTTTAGAAAGCGCTATGTAACTTTTACTTAAGTGTTTATTAAAAGAATTTACTAAAGTGTTATAAAACCTAAACCCTAAACTCCAAACCCCAAACCCTATATCCTAATGCTTATAGCCTAAAGGATAAACCCTAAAATCATTTAGTAAGGTCTTATAAACCCTAAAGCCTAAAGCCTAAGGCCTAAAGCTTGAAAGCATTTACTAAGGTCTTATAAAATCTACAACGTAATCTCCAAAACCTAAACCCTAAACCCTAAGCCCTAAACCCTAAATCCTAAATCCTAAGGATTTTATATCATTCTAAAAAGTGTTTTGTAACTTTTATTTAATTGTTTACTAAAACTATTTACTAAACTATTATAAAGCCTAAACCCCTAATCCCTAAACCCTTAACCTTAAACCCCAAACCCTAAAACCTAAAAAACCCTAAACCCTAAAAACCTAAAAAAGGCATAAACCATAAAAAACCCTAAACCTTAAAAAACCATAAACCTTAAACCCAAAAAAAACCTAAACCCTAAAAAAACATTGAACCTTAAAAACCGCAAAAAACCCTAAATGCTAAAAACTATTTTTTAACTTTTTTATAAGTGTTGATTGAAAGAATTGATTAAAGCATTACAAACCATAAACCCTAAACCCGAATACTCACACCCCCAACCTAAACCCTAAACCCTAAGCCATAAGCACTTTATGACATTTTAAACGTCAAACCCTAAACCCTAAGTATTTTATAACATTTTAACAAGCATTTGTAACTTTTTTTAGGTTTTTATTTTAACTAAATTGTTATAAACCCTAATCCCTAATCATTTTATTATAATATAGCAAGCGTTTTGTAACTTTTTAGAACCCTAAACCCTAAACATTTTATAAAATTTTAATAAGATTTTTGTAACCATTTTTAAATGTTTATTAAAAGAATTTACTGAAGTGTTATAAACCCTAAACACTCAAACCTACACCCTAAGAATTTTATAAAAATTTATCAACAGTTTCGTAACCTTTTTTAAAGTTTTTATTAAAATAATTTACTAAAGTGTCCCTCAAACCTAAACCCTAAGCATTTTATAACTTTTTAGCAAGTGTTTTGTAACTTTTTTCTCAGTGTTTATTAAAAGGATTTACTAAAGTTTTATAAACAATAAACCCTAAAATCTGAACCCTAAGAATTTTAGAATATTGTTATAAACCTTAAATCATACACCCTAAAACCTAAACCCTAAACCCCCAAGCCCAAGCCCTAAATCCTAAACCATAAACCCTATGAATTTTATAACAGTTTAAGAAGAATTTTGTAACATTTATTTTAGTGTTTATTAAAATAATTTGCTAAATTGTTATAAACCCTAAACCATAAACACAAAAACATAAACCCTAAACCCCAAAACGTAAACTCAAAACCCTAAACCCCAAACCCCAAACCCTAAACCCTAAACCCTAAACCCTAACCATTTTATAACATTTAAAAAAAAAATTGTAACTTTTAGTTAAGTGTTTATTAAAAGCATTTACTAAAATGTTGTAGACCTTGAACATTAAACCCTAAACCTAAACCCAAACCCCAAACCTTAAACCCTAAACCTTAAATCCCAAACCTCAAACTCTAAACCCTAATCATTTTATAAAATTTTAGAGTATTTTGAAACTTTTATCTAAGTTTTTTTAAAATCATTTACTAAAGTCTTATAAACCCTAGTTCTGAATATCTACCCAAGCTTTAACCCTCACATTACAAAAAAGGGCTACAATATGATTACATCAAGATGATATGGATGATCTAGTGACTATGTTGTGAGAGTGACGAGACTCTTCCCATTTTATAAGATAGGTCACTTAGGCAAATAATAGAAAATGTATCAATTTTGCAACAACCTAATATAAGTTATAACAATATATCCATGAGTGTAGATTAGTGAAGATGTACAAGCGTCATGTGATGGTTGGAAGCCACCTCCATAGTTCCGTGGTCTTTAAGCTAAGGATCCACATTTGAAGCACTATCGTGGCATGGTTTTGTGTTCTCTAAAAGAGGATCCAAGCTTTAATTCTCCTCATCGTGTCCTAATTCAAAAAAATCTCCAAGTATTGCACTCTCCAAGAAAGATCCCTCAATACAACCATTATCATATTAGACTATGACATGTGCTTGTAGTGATCCTAGGGAGCAATGGTTTTACTCCTAGTGTAGTTTATAATGATCAAGACTTATGCAGGAATGCAACAAAATAAAAATATAAACATAAACATAGAGTTGAAGCACAAATAAAATTTCATGTCATTAATATCAAAGAATTGAAATATGCTTACATACAAAATGGAAATAAAATAGCTTAGGAAATGGTAGCTTATCTCAAAGAAGAGATGTGGTGGCTACATGTTCCAGTTACTCCTCTAAAGCTCAACAATCGCTCTAGAATATATCAATAATATATGTACATAGTAACCATTTTAGGGTGGGTTACAACTATGGCTACAAAAGTTCACAATACATATACGAGGTTTTATTAGATGACATAAACATCAAAACTATGTCATATTATATTAACACCAAAATTTAAAACTAAATAATTTTTAGGGTGTGTTATAGCTATGGCCTCAAAAGTTCAAATGCATCATAAGGCACATGTTTTAATGGGCATGGCTATTGAAATTGTAACACATATTTTAGAGTAAGAGGCACACATTAATATCAATGTTAATATTAATATTAAAATTAATGATAATACTAATATTAATATATATTATACGAGTTTAAATATATTAATATTAATAATAATAATGATATTAATATATATTATATTTAGTAATATAAAAAAAATATATGTTGTTATTTATATTACTTATATTAAAGCTTTAAAGTAATAATATTAATAAATAATAAATAGTATTGATATTCATAAATTATGGTTTTATATATTAGTTAATAATCAAACTATTAATAATTCATGTGGCTTAATACATTAATCAATGATTAATTATGACCTACTATAATTGTTAGTATTTAATAAGATTGAAAATGATGAATTATAATTAATTAAAGCTAACCATTAATGGTTGCCGTTATCCAAATATATCAAATTATTACAAAATATATCAAATTATTACATTTAAAATTATTATTACATAAATAATTATCATATGAAATTATTAAGAATATATTAACCTCATTATTAATAGCGTTAATATTAATATTTGTATTGTCAATACTATATTTATTTATTATTATTAATGTCTAAAATGTAACTATTATGAACATTATTTATGAATATTAATGATAATACATAAATGTTATTAATTAACATTTATTAATGTTAATATAATAGCTTAATTGTTATTAATATTAGAAGTATTTCTAATAATATATAATTTTTTTATATATTAATATATGTGTAATATTTGTATTTATAGATAATAATATATTAATGATAAACCTAATTTTATAGAGTATATTTATAAACATATTTTATTAAGTTTATTTTACTAATAATAGATTTATTGAGTGTGATTTCATATATTAGTTAATATTATATGGTGGACTTATGTTTTAATATGTCAATTTTTATTTAAAAATATAGATTCTTAGTACTTATTATTTTAATTAATTATGTTTTTTAATATTTGTATTTTTAATATAGAATTTATTAATATATTATTATTGCAATATTCAAAGAAACCAAACTTTTTTATAAAAAATATTCAAACTCCTCAAAGTGTTATTTACTTCCATCTCTATAAGATAAGTATGTACCTTGGTTATTTTTAATTAAACCTTAATTTAAAACTCAAAACCTCAATTTGAAAGTCATTTGTGCACTACCTTAGTTATTCTTTAACAAGTGGATTGCATTGAAATTCTATTACATTACAATTTTTCAAGAAGAGTTGTAGTGTATGTTGGCTAAATTCTCATAGGAAACTTTACCTCAATCAAAATTTCAAAACCTAGATTTGAAACTCGTTCCTGCACTATTTAAGCTATTCTTTAACAATTGTATTGTATTGCAATTCTATTACATTACAATCATGCCAAAGCCAAAAGAGTTGTAGTGCACATTAGCTAAATTCCCATAACAAACTTCAACAAGAACCATTTGGAAGAACATAAGACCATTGTTACATGTGGTCATAAAAATCTTAAACTTTCTTTTATTAACACTATTTTAAATTTATTTTATTAATAATAAAAATAATAGTTTTATAAACTTTATTTAAAGTTTATTGTAGTTTTAGTATTTGTATTTGTAATTAAAAATACATTAATATCAGTAATATTATAAAATATATATTTTTAATATTAAACTAAATTTTATAAAATCTGTATAAAGTTTCAAAATTATAACATTCACTTATATTTACATATTCAATATAAAAGGATGGACATGTAAATAGTGAATGTTGTCTGATAATTAAATGAAAACATAATTTCTTTAATTATTCACAAGTTCAATCCATATAATATAATAACAAATGTTCATCATTTTGGGTAAAGTATAAGCAATTTTGAAATATTGATGAATAATTAAAAAATTGATTTCATTTATACCGTTTATTTTTATGTCATAGTTTAAATTAATTAATTTAATTTCTCTAAACTTTAATTTTCATTAAATTTTATATTTAATTTAATTAAAGATAGAGGAGAAAAATAATATTGTAAAAAAATAATTTAAAATATAAATTAACCAAATTTCCTTTAAATGTTAAAATCCAATCTAATTAACTTAACTTATTTAAACTTTAAATTTTCTTAAATTTTATATTTAACCAAATTTTTATGTTATTCTCAGGAGCTGATGAAGATTGTCGAATTCTAAAGAGAATGGACAATCATATAAAAAATTAATGAAACATAAAGAGAGAACAGAAACTCCTATTTAAAATGCACATGCTTCAATGTGTCCAAGTCCCACCCTCACAATTTAGAAAATGGGCAAGATGATAATTACTTCAATGAAAATCCTTACATTACCTTATATATATTCGAAGTTGTATTTAATACAGAAACTAAAAATCAATATTAAGGTATAAATGATTTAATGCAGTTTCTTAGGCACGGTAAATTTTTAATCATTGCTTGGTAAAAATATATTTTAAACAAAGTTTAAACACCTTATTTAGATATACAAGAAAGTTAGTAGTTATACAGTGACAGTCAGAGTGTCATTCATGTTTCAAAGAACTCAACATTTCATTCTAAGAGGAAAAATAGATAGTTCAATTAGCATTTCATACAGCGATCGAAAATTGAAGATGGAAAGGATACATACTACATAGAATATTATATACATGTTAAAAAAGGTGGTAACTAAGGAGAAATTGATATTCTAATAAATTTCAATTGAACTTCAAGTATGATGGTAAAGATGAGAAACAACCAGGCTAGGTGGAAGCATTGTCCAATAAGTGAAGCAATTGTGGAATGTTAAAAATTATTCTCCCAGTGGGTGATTGTTGGGTGTACAAGCTAATTATATTCTTCATTTAGAGGTCAATTTTTTACTACGTTTGGATCCTAGTCCCAGACAAGTGGGTGTGGGTGGGCTTGGCCGCACACTATCGTCGTGAGGGGGTTTTAGCATGATTTTAGCCTCCCTCTCGTGAGGTTTCTGGGAAGCACTCTCATGTATAGATTTATATACAAATTTCCTTCTAAAAAAATGTAACTTTTTAGTCAATTTAGGATATTCTCTAGGTGGAATATTTGATGATATAATTTATGTTAATTTAAGTTTTTTTCCCTAGATGGCAATCATTAGTTTTTATGAGTGAATTGTATTTTGACTGTGTATTATTCTATATGAGAAAAAAAGAGGATATTATGTGATGGTGGAGAGGACATTACAACATATTTTTTGAAACTTTTGTCCGTTCATTTTGTTAGATTATATAAAAGGAAGGAATAACTATTTCTCTATTGACATACCCCAAATTGGGTGAGCTGTGTATATCTGTCTCTCTTGTTTTATGGATTTTTTTTATTTATGTGTCTGTAATATTTTATGTGTTTCATTTCTATGTTATTTAATTTATAAAAAATATTTTATGTAGATAAAACTGATCCATGTGTTAAGTGTAGAAATTAATGTGTATATTAAAAATTGCCCATGAAATTTACTAAATCACAAGACATGATGTTACTCTATCATCTGCAAAAGTTAATTCACCATATAAAACAAAATCATTTTCATGCAAAATGAAACATCATATATACACAAAGATTTATATAGGGGAAAACCACTTCCTAAAACCCCTTACTATCTGTATTGCATTAATTAGAGAATAGAGGAGAAATACAATGTTTGCTCAAGCCTAATCACACCCTGCACTAGTAGAGTCTATGCCCCTTCCTAACTAACCAAATTTGGCAAATACTTTTCCAATTTCAAGCCTTCCCAAGTTCCTATTTCCTTGCAATGCTCCCTTGGAAAATTTACCCTATTATTAAGGAATTTCACACCAAAGAATTGTGCAATTACCATAGGCCAATCGTATGACTGCATGCACCACCTCTATAACAGTTACACCACCTCTATAAGTTGGATAAGTTTACAACTGATAGTACACTACCCTTGAACTCCAATATCAACTAGGTAACTAGAACTCTCTGCATGGTATTTTGGGTTCATTATAACAGTTACACCACCTCTATAAGTTGGATAAGTTTACAACTGATAGTACACTACCCTTGAACTCCAATATCAACTAGGTAACTAGAACTCTCTGCATGGTATTTTGGGTTCATTAATCAGCATGCTGGTTGATCACTTAGTGTGGAAAAAGTTCCACACTCAAAACTTGACCTCCACTAGTTCCTTGAATGGTTAGAACTAGTTAAACTGACAATAACTTAAATTAATTGAAATATAGCTACAAATTAACAAGAAATCATGTATAACTGAACTTAAGTGTCTCCAACTCTAATTTACTGAGTTAACTGAGTGATAGGAGCCATGTCACCTCAGTTAACTACCTCCAAGTATTCTGATGAAATTGAAATTTCTAATTTCCTCAATTTTAATTCAGGAAAAAATTCAAATAGAGACTTTTCTTGTTGCATTTTCAACATTAAGTTTGAATTTATGAAACAATTGAAAAATATTTGTTTTAATATTCCATTGCTTATAACGATAAAGGCCATCTCAATTTGTGTTAAAATGTAAGGGAGATACGTGTAAAAAGTTGGAAAACTAGGAATCCTCCCATAGTTAATGTTGTAGGTATGCTATCATAACTAATGCTAGGAAAAGCGCCACTTAATAAGTGTAAAAAGTTGGAAAACTAGGAATCCTCACATTGTTAATGTTGTAGGGAAGCTATCATAACTAATGTTAGGAAAAACCCCACGTAATTTCACAACCAATGTCATGGCCAAATATGAACTATAATTTATTGGACTTACTAACCTTATACCTACTCCCACTATATTAGCACTAGTTGATCAATCTAAAATATTACTAGAATGGATTCTAGAAGATGTTTTAATTTTTATG
Organism: Pinus taeda; assembly: GCA_000404065.3. Taxonomy (NCBI): domain Eukaryota; kingdom Viridiplantae; phylum Streptophyta; class Pinopsida; order Pinales; family Pinaceae; genus Pinus; species Pinus taeda. Next base: position 9,823 of record APFE030382566.1, on the reverse strand, counting down.
GACTCTTAGGAGTGTATTTTTTAATTTCTAGTGTTATATCCTAAAGCCTCCTTAGGAGGCATTGTATAATCCTAGGTAGACCATGGTTAGCCCCACTGATTCATTTATCAACTATATATCGAGGTTTATGGTGATGTATGGTGAAGATATGAAAAATAATATTTTCTTGTTCCCCACTACTGAACCAAATATAGACTACGGAAGCCACTTGTTTGGTGGAATTTGATCCAAAGGATAATGGTGTACAACCACCCCTCTCAATTCCCACAGGTTATATTCAAATGACATAGCCCCGCAGTAAATGATCGGTGAACCCCAACTAGCAATATAGATCCTCCATTGTCCACCACAACCTAAAGATCAATAAAATGTACCCCTTCCAAAGTAAACCATAAATTCAAGGAGATATGGTGCCAACCAACGAGATCATATTGCTACCATCTAGTAGACTAAAGTATAGGTAGACGACATGAATATATAACCAACAAGAGTGATTATTAACAGGGTTTTCGTTTAAGAATTTATTGGATAATTATTGTTATGTTTTATTTAAGTTGATAGTTGTCTATACCAACATCAATATTTGGTTTTATTGACTTATTGGAAATAATGTTTATTATTTAAAATATGTCTCCACATATGTTTTTCTTTGTTATGTTTGTTTGTTATAGTTAATGTGCATCAAATTTTTTTATTATAAATAACACAGTCTAGAGGTATATGATAGAAAAATTATTAATCTATGATGTTTTATTCTTTTCAAATATATATATTTATAAGTGTTTATTATTTTCAACTTCACATTTTATTATTGTAGTTTTTATTTATATATATAATATTTATATATTAAGCTTATATAATATATATAAAAAAATTATTATGAATAATCCCTTGGGTATATGTTGTTCATTTTTTGGGTTTATTGATCCATTGTGTTTATAGTACCAATCCATTTGTTTTATATTATTGATCCCTTTATTAACAATATAATCGTTAGTGTTTATAATCCTTCGGTTTTAAAAATCCCTAGGATTTATAATCTTAGTCATTAGGATTCATAATTCAAAGAGTTAATAATATTAGTACCTTGGATTTATAATAATGATAGGGTTCAAAAAATAAATGGTAATAATAACAATTATTTTTAAAAATTTAAAAAAATGATAGCAATTATTTTTAATAATATAATATAATATAATTATTACTTTTATAATATTACTTTTATTTATATCTCTCTATCATTATCAATATTAATATGGATGTTAAATCTATACAATTATTGCCTATTGGGTTATTTCAACTACATTTACTAATATGTTTATGTATGTGATTGGTATAGCTTACCAGTGTGTATTAACCACATTTATTAATTTGGTTGTGCTTTATAATCCCTTGGGTTTATAATATGAATAATATGTTGCATTTTCTAATTTTGTGAGCTTATAATATTATTATAAGTTTATAATATAGTATATACAAAGTTGTAGCTTACTTTGTATATCAACCACATTTAATAATGTGGTTTTGCTAGTTGTCAACACTAATACAATAAAGGGTGGATCAATACATGGAACTCATTCTATTATTTTTACAATAATCTGTAATTTATTATTTCTATTATTGACCATATTAAAAGTATCACTACATTAGAATTTTCAAATTTAATAAATTATTTTATATGATTCAACATATACCTACAATTTCTTCAACTACATTGCAATTTGTTGTGATACATATTTATTTCCTTTTAATATATTGTAATACTATATCAGAAATTTAATTTATTATAAAGCAATATTTTTTAATATATTCTAATAATTTAAATTTAAAATAATTTTCCTAACATAATTTAATCACACTATATTTTTTTTAGCCATCTCAATTTTTTCATGATGATAACTACCATTAATTCTTACTATGAGTAATAATATTAATGGTTTACTCTTATCAATACTTACAAATTTTAACTTGCATTAATTAACTAACATAACTACGTTGATAAATGTGTTTCATATAATGTTAGCTTATTTGAATGTATCATGACACATATTATAATTATTAGAGGTTGTATTATAGTAATACTTTGTTCACCTGAATAATAAACAACATAATTTTAAATTATGTAGTACTAAAAAAAATGCAAACGTAATTCTTGAAACTATATGAAACTTTTTATTTTTTATTTTTTTCCATGAGAAAAAACTAAACATTCTTACATTAATCATAAAATGTCTTACATGATCTTAGTTCATGATCTAGGCAATATGCTTGTCTGTTCTCCAACAACATAGCTCTCATTTTCTCTTAATTAACTATATTGGATATCTCATCAAATTTGAAAGAGAAAAATTTAATTTTAAATGTTTCTACAAGCTTTCACATGTTTTTAACTAATCTGTGTTATACTTTGGATAACAAAACTTATAGTTTCAATTTCAAATAGAATTGAATTATACACATTATAAGTGAGAAAAACAAATTAATATAGTTCTTGGCCATATACAGTTGCAGCTAGAAAATATGAATACAAATTACTTGTTCCTATGTCTTGTGAATGCTACTCAATAGTATATTAAAATAACTATTTTCCACTGAATTTATGCACAACTTCTAAGGCTTACTAGTTTTTGTTTCTTGTAAATTCCACTTAATATTATACTCATGAAAGGTTTCTATTGAAATTATTTGCAATTTTACGGAGTCCGTGTTACATTCAAGTTATATTGAAGAAACATGTTTACTCAAATTCTGTGCAATTGTACCGGCCTCCTAGAATATGAATACACTATGATTTTTTTCTAGCACTAGTGAATGGCACGAGTAGCTTGTCACGATGTAAACTAGGTCCCTGAGGTCCCTCATTAGTGAACTCATAGTAGTTGTGTATCCGTGGCGATCAAAGATATCCTATCACAATGTAAGCTAGGTCCCTGAGGTTCCCCATTAGTGAACTAATAGTAATTGTGCATCCGTGGAGATAAAAGATCTATGCTTAGACCTCGCACATTCCAAGTTCACTCTCCTCAAAATTCTTAGATAAAATATTGTAATTACAAAGTATCAAAAATTCCTCTTTAAATTCAAATTGAAATTGAACCACAGTCCAAAAGCATTAAGCGTGTGTCAAGATTATTTCATAAAATACTGACTATTTACCATTTACCAAATATGAAAGAAATTCAAGCACATTCCAAATTTGAATAACATTCCAAATTTACTCTGAATGTGAAGAGAATTTCTTGAAAAGAATCTCAATGTTTTACCCAACTGCTTTGCACGAGAATGTCAAGAAAAACATCTCATGCTTTTTCGTTATATACGTTGATCCGCTCTCTTGAAAAGAATCCCAATGTTTTACGCGACTGTTTTGCACGAGAATTTCAAGAAAAGCATCTCATGCTTTTTCATTATGTACGTTGATCCCCTAGTTTAAGCATCACAACTTTTTTGAAATACACGAGGGATGACCTGGAAATAGATGAAGTTGTTATTGAAGGTAAAGAAATAAATACCGTCAATTATATTGAATGCGTGGACAACAAAAGCAGAAGACCACAAGGGGCCTGCGACAGGATTACGTTACCGACTTTAAATTCAATTTGAAGGTTGAACATCCAAATTTGTGATGACGTGGATAGATGACTTGGTTTCCAATTTTTCCCCTACGTGGATAGATGATTTCTTGAAAAGAATCTTCGTCGAATTTCAAGAAACACATCTCACGCATTTCCATTTAGACGTTGATCCGCTCCATTAACGGATCACAGTTTTTTGAAATACAGGAGGAATGGCCTGGGATCCGCTCCTTCAATGGATCATAGCTTTTTTGAAATACATGAGGGATGGCCTGGGATCCGCTCCTTTAACTCTCAGTTGGTTCCTCTGTTTCTGTCTAAATTGTGTCTGTGTTGTGTGTCTGTACCGTGTAGCATTTCATGGAGAAGAGCCTAGATGTTCCTTCGTTTGCATTTCCAGTAAAATGCCTTGTCGTTTTGTGTAGGATATTTTATTGTATTTGAAGTGGAAGTGCTTTTTGTCTGTGACTCTATTCCTGTGGGTTTTGTTGGAACGGATGTTATTTAAATGTGAATTCGACCAAGAAGATCAGCGAATGAGTCGACGTCTCTCGTAAACAAACACTCTAATGGGTAGCAAAGTCACCTGAAATACACATTTATATCCTCTATCTCTTTTCCTTTTCAATGTCTTTTGCATTGATTGCCTCTTTCATTGCCTTTCGCATTTGATTGCTTCTTTCATATACTTGTGGGTCAGTCCTTTTGTTTTGTCAGAATGGATGTTATTTAAATCTGAAGTCGACCGAGAAGATTAGTGAATGAATGAATGAAAGTCGATGTCATGAATGAAAGTCGACCCAAGGATGGATGGAAGTATACACGGGAGAGTGTTAAGTGATATTGGTTACAAGCATGATTGAAAAGTATGTTTCTTCTATTTATTTTATATTCATAATTTATTCTTCCATTTTGGTTGGATAGATTAAAGTAGAATTTCAAATTTTCATGTTTTTTTTGTTTCTATTACAATTTCTCTTTCACTATTTATGTGGCTCAGTGTTTTTTATTCCTCTTTCACTACCTGCGTGGCCCAATCTTTTCAAATATTTATGCTCTGTTGTTATTGCTCCCTATCTCATTAATCTCTTGTCTACTTGTCCTTTAATCTTAATTGTTATTCACCAATCCCATTACTTCCTTTTAATTTTTTTGTTTTCTTTTCATTATTCAAATTTGTCCAAATTTGTTCTTCGTCCCTAATCTTTTAATCTTAATTGTTATTTAGCAATCCCATTAATTCCTCTTATTTTTTTTGTTTTCTTTCCATCTTCTAGATTTGTTCTTGGGCTTAATGGCATTAATTACTTATTAATAATCTAATGTTATTATTGGATTTTTTTCTTAGTTTTGATAAGAAATTCCATTAATCTTATTGCAATGTTCTTTGTCATAAAGCCTTGCTCGCTCCTTCTCCCACAATATATGGGGAAAGCTTCTCATTGTTTGAGTCTTCTTTGTCAAGTCTAGTGTTTGAGTCTTCTTAGTGGAAATCTTGTAGTGGGAAATTTAAAAAATTCTTCCGTCTTGAGCATTTTGGCATATTTCAAATCTAATCCTCGGGAAATAGAGGGTGGGGATCAAAGTCTCTCTCAACTACTTTGATGAGAGATAATAGTTATAAAATGGAAATTAAAACCTCATATAAAAGGTTGAAAATCCAATGGAATATAAATAGGATTTTAAAATTATGGCATATTTCAAATCCAATCCTCGGGAAATAGAGGGTGGGGATCAAAGTCTCTCTCAACTACTTTGATGAGAGATAATAGTTATAAAATGGAAATTAAAACCTCATATAAAATGTTGAAAATCCAATGGAATATAAATAGGATTTTAAAATTATATTTATTTATTGCCTCGCACATGTAAATTAAGTTGCATGCATATAGAACCAATGCAATTGATTATTAAGGGGTTTCAATTTATGAATTTATTAGGTAATTATTTCCCTTTTATTTTATCTGGTCACTATTGTATTTTAATGATTTATTTGAAAGAAATTTTATTTTTAAAATATGTATGCGTTTATTATATACATATCATAGAGTGTAATGTGCATTAAATTTTTGTATAAAAATTATGCAGCAAAGAAGTTTAGTTTAGCTTAGCAAAATTATTAATTCAGTCTGATATATATAATGAAATTTGATATTTAAATTAGGTTGTGATTTTAGATTTATTAGATATTAGCATTCATGTAATTTTAATTTTTTGTTTATTAAAAATATTTCTTTTAATTTTATATTTAATGAAATATTTGTATTTTTAAAAACTTGATCCATTTAGATGTTTGGGAAAATATAAGTTAAGAAGAATTTTCTCAACTCCTCCACGTATCGTGACTATCTTCTTCAAGTGGTTACGAAGTAGTTGCTTCTCACTATTATCATCCACTCATTTTTTAGAAAGATCCAATGTCTCATCTTCCGTAAGATTTTCAATAGAGTAGGTTTTACTTCACTTATATTTTTAGGGAAGATTTCCATTAGGGTAAAGTAAATATTTAATTTATTCAATATTAAATTATATTAAATTATTTATTTTTGCAAATTGTGTGATATAAAATAATTTATGTATGAGTATAATAATTTATGTTTTTTTATGAGACATGCGAAATGTATGTGTTTGTTTATTTAAATGTGAAAAGAGGCTTAAAAAAACAATTTTTTCATTGAAAACATTTTTTGTTTGTTTATGTGATATGATGGTTGTCTTTTTCATAATTAGATAATATGTGTAGATATTTTTTGCAAGTTCAATTTATATAAAATTATGTATGTATTTTTTTTGTTATTTCATAGATGATATAATGATTGTGTTTCTTAAATAATATCATGATTATTCATTTCCATTCATAAGATCTTTTTGTTTGCTACATGATGTACATTATATATGTTAAATGATAGGATTAAGATGACCATGATTATGTTTTTGTTTGTTAAATGAAATTCTAAATTAGGTTGTTTGATGATATGATGGTGATAATGAGAGCGAGAAAGATAATTAGAGTAAGGAGCATGAGAGAGAGGGGGAGGGAGCAAGAGAGGGAGTGGGGCTGTGGTAGGAGGGGGATAGAGAGAGAGAGGGGGAGTGGGGGTGTGGTAGTAGGGGAGAAAGAGAGAGAGAGACAGGAGGGGAGGGGGAGAGAGAGTGAGACAGAGAGAGGAGAAGGGGGAGAGAGAGAGGGAGATAGGGAGATAGTGGGAGAGATAGAGAGAGAGGGAGAGGGAGAGATGGAGAGGGAGGGAGGCGGGGAGAGAAGCGGTGGTAGGGGGAATAATGGGAGGGGGAGAGAAGGGGTGGGAGATTGTAGAAGAGACGAGGAGAGGGTGAGGGAGAGGGGGAGGTAGAGAGAGGTGGGGGGGGATAGGGGGAGGGTAACAGAGAGGGGGAGGGGGAGAGGGAGACAGAGAGTGAGAGGGGGAGAGGGAGAGAGAGTGGGAGAGGGATAGCGAGAGGGGAAGAGAGTGGTAGAGGGAGAGGTAGTTAGCGAGGGAGAGGGGGAGAGGAAAGGGAGGGGGAGAGGGGGAGATAGGGAGAGGGAGAGAGGAAGGGAGGGAGATGCAAAGGGGGAGGGATGGGGAGAGAGGGAGACACAAATGGGGAGGGACGAGGAGATAGAAGGGGTGGGAGGGAAGATAGCCAGGGAGAGAGAGAGAGGAGGAGAGGGAGATGGAGGAAAGGGGAGGAAAGGGAGAGGAGGAGAGAAAGATGAGGGAGAGAGGAGGATAGGGTCAGGGAGAGGGGAAGGGGGAGAGAGAGAGAGAAGAGAAGGGATATGGAGAGGGGGAGATAGGTAGATAGTGTAAGAGATAAAGAGAGGGAGAGGGAGAGGGAGAGCGAGATGGGGAGGCAGGCGGAGAGAGAAGGGGTGGTACGGGGAGTGATGGGAGGGGGAGAGAAGGAGTGTGTGAGGGAGAGGGGTAGGTAGTGATAGGTGGGGGGAGAGACAGGGAGGCAAAAAGAGATGGGAGGGGGGGAGGGAGATAGGAAGGGAGGTTGAACAAAGTGGGAGGTATGGGGAGAGAGAGGGAGAGAGAGATGGGGAGGGATGGGGAGAGAGAAGGGGTGGTAGGGAAGGGAGGTAGGGAGAGAGAGAGAGGAGGAGAGAGAGAATGGGGAGAGAGGAGGATAGAGCCAAGGAGAGGGGGGAATGAAGGGAGATATCGAGAGAGAGAGAGAGAGAGAGGGAAAGGGGGATATAGGTAGATAGTGAGAGATAGAGAGAGATGGAGAGGGGGAGATAGGTAGATAGTGGGAGAGATAGAGAGAGAGGGAGAGGGAGAGAGAGCCGGGGGGGAGGCAAAGAGAGAAGGGGTGGTAGGAGGAGTGATGGGATGGGGAGACAAGCAGTGGGAGATTTCGGGAGAGAGGAGGATAGGGTGAGGGAGAGGGGGAGGTAGAGGTATGTTGTGGGAGAGAGGGGGAAGGAAACAAAGAGGGGGAGGGGGAGAGGGAGAGAGAGAGTCAAAGGTGGAGAGGGAGAGAAAGTGGAAGAGGGATAGGGCAACGGGAAGAGAGTGGGAGAGGGAGAGGTAGAGAGAGAGGGAGAGGGGGATGGGCAAGGGAGGAGAAGAGGGAGGGAGATGGAGAAGGAGAGAGGACGGGAGGGAGAGACAAAAAGGGAGAGATGGGGAGAGAGAGGGAGAGGTAGCGAGAGAGAGGGAGGGACGCAAAGAGAGGAGGGCTGGTAGTGGCAATGATGGCAATGGGGAAGAAGGGGTGGGAGATGGGGGAGAGAGGAGGTTAGGGTGAGGGAGAGGGGGAGGTAGAGATAGGTGGCGGGTGAGAAGGAGAGAGATAGGGAGGGATGCAGAGAGAGAAGGGGTGTTAGGGGGAGTGATGGTAGGGAGAAAAGGAGTCGGTGATGGGGGTGAGAGGAAGATAGGGTGAGGGAGAGGGGGATGTAGAGATAGATGGGAGGAGAGACATGGAGGGGAACAAAGAGGGGAGAGGGAGAGGGAGAGATAGATTGAGAGGGGGAAAGGGATAGAGAGTGAAAGAGGGATGGGGGAGCGCAAGAGAGTTGGAGAGGGAAAGGTAGTGAGAGAGGTAGAGTCGGAAGGGCGAGGGAGGGAGAGAGCGAGGGTGAGGGAGAGGGAGAGAGGAAGGGAGGAGAGACAAAGGGGGAGGGATCGGGAGAAAGAGGGATAGAGTGATGGGGAGGGATGGGGAGAGAGAAGGGGTGGTAGGAAAGGGAGGTAGGGAGAGAGAGATGAGGAGAGAGAGATGGGGGAGAGAGGAGGATAGGGTCAGAGAGTTTGGAAGGGAGGTAGAGATAGAGGGGAGAAGTGAGAGAGAGGGGGGGAAGGGAGAGAGAGAGAGAAAGAGAGAGAGGGAGATAGGGAGACAGTGGGAGAGATAGAGAGAGAGGCAGAGAGAGAGAGAGGGAGGGAGGGAGGCAGAGATAGAAGGGGTGGTAGGGGGAGTGATGGGAGGGGGAGAGAAGGGGTGGGAGATTTGGGGAGAGAGGAGGATAGGGTGAGGGAGAGGGGGAGGTAGAGATATGTGGGGGGAGAGAGTGGGAGGGGAACAAAGAGGGGGAAGGGGAACAAAGAGGGGGAAGGGGAGAGAGAGAGAGAGTCATAGGGGGTGAGGGAGAGAGAGTGGAAGAGGGGTAGGGGGAGAGGAAGAGAGTGGGGGAGGGATAGGTAGATAGAGAGGTAGAGGGGGAGGGGGAAGGGAGGAGGAGAGAGAGGGAGAGGGAGAAGGAGATAGGAAGGGAGGGAGAGACAAAGGGGGAGAGATGGGGAAAGAGAGGGAGAGGGAAAGAGAGGGAGGGACACAACTAGATAAGGGGTGGTAGGGGGAGTGATGGGAGGGGGAGAGAAGTGGTGGGAGATGGTGGAGAGAGGAGGATGGGGTGAGGGAGTGGGGGAGGTAGAGATAGGTTGGGGGAGAGAGAGGGAGGGGAACAAAGAGGGGGAGAGGGAGAGAGAGTGGAGAGGGGATAAGAGGAGGGGAGAGTGGAAGGGAGAGGTAGAGAGAGAGGGAGAGGGGGAGTGGCAGGGGAGGAGGAGAGGGAGGGAGAGGGAGAAGGAGAGAGGAAGGGAGGGAGAGACAAAGGGGGAAGGATGGGGGAGAGAGAAGGAGAGGGAGAGAGAGAGGCAGGGACACAGAGAGAGAAGGGGTTGTAGGGGGAGTGTTGGGAGGGGGAGAGAAGGGGCAGGAAATTTTGGAGAGAGGAGGATAGGGTGAAGGAGAGTGGGAGGTAGAGATAGGTGAGGGGAGACACAGGGAGGGGA
>APFE030382565.1:0-14159 GCA_000404065.3 Pinus taeda | reverse complement strand
CCCATCTTAAACAGGTATGAGTAATGTTTCGCTTTTGTGCAGGACAAAGGGACTTTCAAGGAAACTTGTCCCTTTTTCACAAAACAGACATCAGAGTCATCTTTTAAGCCCTTTTCTGACTCCTAAAAACTGAAAAGATTGCCGAGCGTTTCTTTTACACTCGTTAAAACGGAATTAAAAGACGGTCCCCTTATAGCCCTTTTTTGACCGTAAAAACAGGAAAAGATTGCCGGATTTTTGTCGTTTCAAATTCGATACTGGAAATAAAACGACGTGTCCTTGATCGCTTTTTACTTTTCAGGTCAAAGACACTAACTATGAAAGTACTCCTTGGTCGCAAGATCAAGCGGTTCTCCTAGGTATTATTTTATACTTTTTCGGGGTTAGGAGACACAAATTTACGAAAAAGTCCAATCTGGAGTCTTCTAAGTTTTTCAGACTCTCTAAATATGAAAAACGCCGAGTTTCTCCTATACTGGACTCGTTAAAATTTCACAGTAAAGGACCTGTTCTATTACAAACAGGAACGGACCACTCCATCTTAGGGTTCGCATCAAAAACTAAGTTGGACTCATCTGAAGGATGAGCTTACAAACAAGCATATGTTATCCTCCTCAAGCTTGTAAAAAAATAAAGAGGTACTTGCCAGAAATGGTGGGGGAAAAATGAAAAGAATGAGCCTATTTGATATCCTTTTGTCTCAGAAAAAACCTTACTACCACTCTTGAACACGACACTTATTCATTCACCTGGGATGGGAAATCCTTTACCTCACAGTTGACCAAAATCACTTGACATCTTTAGCCGGGTTATGGGAGTCGACATTGAGTCATTTATCACCAAACCATCTGTTGTGTCGTTATGTGTTCAAGAGATCTGAAACAAAACATTCAACTGCAAAATACCTATCATTCATTATACCATCATTGAGTCAATCCTTACAGCAACATTTCTTCAACTTGAACTATGATTTCGCGTTGTGGGCTTGCCTGCGACGAGTCGCTTTCTATCGACATCAACACATTATCTAGAAAGTTGACTTAGGAATCGTCAGTACCTTGGAGTCTGCATGCATCAATGGCAGGTTTCTCGCCTTCGACGTCAGTTTTCATCATTGACTTGCGATCGAAGGATTCCATGAAATGTTCGACATCGACTCATTCATTCACATCTCATGGATTGTGCTGGGTACTTTGAGAACCATTGACATTACTGGTGGTCTCTCTCACGCTTGTTAACAGTTTACATCATTGACTGGTAATCAAGTGGTTTCTACCATGTTCGACATCGACTCATTTATTCACATGGCTAGATTCGTACCAATTCGGGAAGTAGAGATGAAGACCCTGGATCTAGTTTCCACCATCTAGGCTGCGAGGAGTTTTGTATTCATTATGTTGTAGACCAATCATAAACAGATGGCTGCGCCCATACTGTGCATGAGTCTATGATCATGATGTACTATGAAATCATTCCTGTATCAGAGTAGTAGTTAGTCTGTTAGTTAAAGTTTTTGATCTGAGTATGGGAATGCCTACCTCAGCGATGATATAATCTTATACATGTATTTTATGTTGAAAATTGCAGGTTCTGACTGGGGCTCTCCACAAGATAATCCTTGAAATGATAAAGTACTTCACCCTTCCTAGATGATATAAAACCCTTATCTATTACAGGCTTCGCACTTTAGGGGGCAATCTGTTACACTTAAATTTGTCACCATGACTATCTGCAGTTAGGCTCCATCAACAGTCATACTATCCTCTTTGGCAAGCCTCATACCTCATACCTCTGCTCTCAACCTTACCTGCGTGTACGCATCCCAAGTTCATAATACCTGCGTACTTGTACGCTCTGTATGTAAAGGGGTGGGTGCGTACTTCTGTAAAGGTCAAAAGGCGCGAGTTTCATCTTAAAAAAGTTACTTGTGGTCATTTCTAAAGCATTCTAGAAGCTTGTTTGACGTGTATTGAGCGCCTCCAGATGGTTCATGTATCCCTATGAAAGAGGAACTTATCCCATCAAGAGAGGAGCTACCCCATCCAAACAGGGGCTTATCCCATTGATGGTGGACCTTATTAACTTCCTCTAGAACACTATAAATATAGGCATTGGGCCAGGAGGATGGAGGTTGAAAGTTGAACATTCCAAAGGGTAGATGCTGCTGGAATTAGGACTTCCTTGTAGAAGCTTGTGAGGAGAGATTCCCATCCTTTCTTGTTTCATTTGGAAGTGGGTGAGCTTATCAAAGTAAAGGAAAACTCTTGCTGGACCCTGGGAGGAACTTGCACAACACCAAGGCTCAGGTTGTAATGGTTTCTTTTGTTTCCTATTAATACAAATAAGTCCATTCTTCTCAATGATTTGTTATTAATGAATTGTTTCATATACTCGGTCTATATGTTGAATATGTTTTATTTCATGAGATATTCAGGTGCTATGTAATCGTTTGATTGTTAGTGAGTGGAGGTTTCGAAGTGAAGGAGGAGCTCATCTGGATCGACGAGGCTAGACTACTACAACAGCATTGGACTACAGGTAGGATCTAAAACACTTGGTTTCTCGTATGATAATGCATGTTTAGAGAATGATTGCTCTTAATTGTCTTGTTTGTCACTAGAAAGTCTTAGGCTTCTAGGGAGGTTGGTTTTGTCCGCAAGATTAACTCTTTCCGCATGACACACTGTATCAACTCCATAAACAAGCTCAAACGGGGACGTACCTATGGATTTCTTCTGACTGACCTGATCTTCCCAAAGTGCATTGACCAACCTCTTATGCCAACTCTTCTTGTTTATTTCCAGCAGCTTGTTAATGATGTTGACCAATGATTTATTAGAAGACTCCGCCAATCCATTTCCTTGCGGGTGATAGGCAGTTGAGTGACCCAAAATGATGTGATATTTATGACAAAACTCTACCATCCTTTTTGATTTGAAATCTATTGCGTTATCAGTGATTAACTTATTCGGGAAACCAAAGCGAGACAAGATGTTATTTTCAAGGAATGAAATAATTACCACATCTGTAGCTTGTCTGGTGGGAATTGCTTCAATCCATTTCATGAAATAATCTGTCGCTGTGAGGATCCATCTATGTTGACCGGAAGAAGCGAGATGAATTTCACCAATGAAATCCAACCCCCATTGCTGGAAAGGAGCACTCACCTCAATGGGCTTAAGTGGTAAAGGCTGTAATTTCTGCCTTCCTTCAAAAATCTAACACTTATGATAGCTCTTGACCACCTTATATACATCAGCAAACAATGTCGGCCAATAGTATCCCACTCTCAGGACTTTATTCGTTGTTGATTTCCAAAAAAGGTGACCACCACAGTCTCCTTCGTGGAAATCCTCTATGACCTACTTTGCTTTTTTTTCCACCAAACAATTCAATAGAATGCCACCGGGATCTTTCCAATAAAGTGCAGAATTTAGAATACAAAACTTGGAAACCCTCAATTTGAGAGTTCTAGCTTTGTTCCTAGTCATGCCGGGCGGTGGCGACAAATTTTTAAGCACATATATGATATCTAAATACCACGGAGAAAGAGAAAACATTTCAGATACCTGAATTGACGAACCTTCCTCATTCTCATCGGACATAGCAACGATCAGATTTATGTCTAAGGCGTGCAAGTTTGATTCAGCCATTAACTTTGCCAATCCCTGTCCTTTAACATTCTTTGTGAGCTTTATTTCCACATCATATTCCAACAAAGCTGTAATCCACTTGCCTCGTCTTCCTTCCGGATCTGTCTACACTAAAACATCCTTGACAGCGGCGTTAGGAACATAAGCCAAAATACGAGAATGCAGAATATATACCCGAAAATCTTTCAATGCTTTCACAAGTGCAAGGGCTTTCTTCTCAATGATGTTGTATTTTAAGGCTGCATCTCTTATGGCTCGGCTGAAGAAAGCAATTGGTATTTCCTGATCATCTCTTTTCTGCAGTAACACAACTGCCATAGTATGCTCAGAAGCGAATGAAAACAATATAAAATCCTGAGTGTAGTCCGGGTTGACTAGAACTGGAGCTGAAGAAAGAGCCAATTTGACTAAATTGAAAGATTTTACAGCCTCCTTCGTCCATTTCACTTGGCTGTCCTTCTTAAGCAGGTTTGTAATCTCTCTTAGGTGTTCAGCAAGATTAGGTAAAAAGTGGCATAGAAAATTCATTTTACCATTGAAAGATTGAATCTCTTTCTTATTCCGGAGCAAATCGATTTTCTAAATCGCTTGTACACATGCTAGGTCAATAGGAATGCCATATTTTGAGATAATGTGCCCGAGTAGTTTGCCTTCCTCCATGGTGAACAAGCTCTTTTTGAGATTCAGTGACAAGCCATATTTTCTACACTTTTGAAAGACAGTTTTTAGATGGTACATGTTTTCTTCATCAGACTTGGAAAAAATCGTCAGATCATCCAGGTACACAACCAAAAAGACATGCTTCTCATTTGTGAAAGCCAAGTCCATTGCACGCTGAAATGTGGCACCCGCGTTCTTCAAACTGAAAGGCATTTTAGCGTAATGAAAAGTTCCCCACGGAGTGGTGAACACTATTTTGTCTTGGTCATCTTCATGGACAAAAACTTGGTTATATCCAAAATAACCCCATCAAGTAGTGACATACGAGATGCTCCCACTACTCGCTGAAGTATATTAAAAAATCCATTTTGGGCAGTGGATAGTTATCTTTTAACGAAACTTTATTGAGATTTCTAAAATCAATGCACAAGCGAATCTAACCTGTCTTCTTTTGTATGGGCACCAAATTAGAGATCCAATCCGAAAATCTAATGGGAACAATGATTCCTAATTTGTACATGTTTATCTCCTTTTCAATTTATGGCAGCATCTTTGGATTTAGCCTTCTCAACTTCTGTCTGAAAGGTTTCTGATTGGGCTTAATGGGTATAGTGTGCTGAATTATATTGGTATCATATGTCTTTAAGTCAGAATAGTCCCAAGTAAACACATCGGCAAATGAAGATAGCAAACTGATATATTTGGCTTTTATCTTTTGTGGCAATGCTTTAGACAGTTTTACCATTTTAGGATTTTAGCAGTTGTTCCGACATTGACCTCTTCCACACCCTTCTCTGTTGGCTGCAATGTTGGTTTGCGGGCTACATCATCTTGATCAAAGAGTTCTTCTAAAGGTATCAAGCCTTTAGGAATAGTGTTATTCTTTAGCTGCAACACGTCCATTTGATTGATCTGCACATCATCTTTACCATTATCTTTACTAGCATCATTTTCTACATCAATTGAGATTTCTTTGAACTTACCTTTGTTTTGCAGAAAATCATCAATCTCCTTATCATCTTGGAAAACTTGCCAATATCTCTGATTGTCCGGGACAGTCGGACGATGCTTGACATGGATTTCGAATTTATTACTGGACTTCATCAGGATCTTCAAACTACTTGTTGCCTTAGCAAGAGCATCAACAATGCTATTTTGTACACGAGGCACACATGTCAAGGTATATTCTAAAAATAATTTTAGGATGTCTAGAACTGCATTACGGTAAGCCCACATCCGAGGATTCTTTGCTTGATATTCGCCTCTGACCTGCTTAATCACCAATTCGGAGTCACCATATACTACAATCCTCTTAGCATTCAGCTTTCTTAGAATTTTTAGGCCAGCAATCAGAGCTTCATACTCAGCTTCATTGTTTGAACAATCAAAAGCTAATTTGTAAGAGCATACCTGCACGTTACTAGGCACTTTGTTCGGGGTGGAGAAAGGACTACGTACCCAAATCCCAATTCCAGCGCCATCATTTCCCACTGCTCCATCGAAATCCATGGTCCACAAACCTTCTTCCTCCTCTTGCAAGTGTTGAAAATCTGTTTGATGTGCTTTGTCTTCTTGTTGTCCATTATTTTCAGCTGATAGCTCAACGGTGTTCTGTTGTTCTTGTCCTTCTTTCTTTAAAACTCCTCTGAAATTTTCTGTTATTTCTGGAATATTATCTGCTTCTAATAACTGACTATCGATATCATTGAAATTATCATAATACAAAACGAAAGACTCTAAATCTGTATGTACATAATTAATCGGATGATTTATTGGTTTCTCCTTGCGTGTAATCATGTATTTCATTTTTTGTTCCAGATACAATTTCCTCATTTGGCCAAACACTGGAATCGTTGCATAGGAGAAATCTAGTTGTAGTGTCCCTTTCAATTTTGCTAGCCAAGACCTGGAAGGAAGCATGCCAAACCTGGGAGGAATATCTGTTACAAAAATATCCATAAAACATTCTTCATTGGGATTCGATCCAGACTCACAACCAAGTCTTTGATGAGCCTGATACATCTTACTCTAGTGGAATCAAACGAATAGAGATCATGGTATTGTCGGGTGACGTCCAGGCCCAGCTTATCCATGATAGCCTTGGGCATGAGATTGTGAGAAGCTCCGGAATCGAACATCGCATTATGTAACACAAAATCATGCAATCTTAAACTGATATAAAAAGGTGGCACATCATTATCAGGAGACTCACCATTCGATGTTGGCCCAAAAATCATTTCGGATCTTCGACATTCACCATGTCATACATTGGGTCAAAATTCAAAATTTTAGACACTTGAATTCTATAACTGTTGTTCCTCATTATTTCAGTCAAGGGAATGGATACCTTCAATTTAGAAATTTCATTCTCTAAATTAAAAGTAGGAATCTTTTCTACCTCTTTGACTGGGATTTCTTTCCTTTCCTTTTCTTTCGATGCAATTGGCTGATTTGATTTTTCTGCTGATGGTGATTTGCTGCTATCCAGATCAACCGCCTCCTTTCCTTTCCTTTGTGTAACTGATGAATCATTCTTTGATGCCTCAACATCCTTCCTCTTCTGAATTGGTTTAACCAGCACGTCTCTGTTTCTAAGTGAATACCACTACTGTTGGGCGGACAGATCATTCATATAGCCTCTTTGGTACTTATCTAATTCTTCCTCCAAAACGGTGTCATTTGCTAGAATAAAATCTGCATCTTTGTGTACATCCGAAATTTCTGCATACTCCTCATCCTCGGTAATATAAATAGGCAAATCATCAGGAGTAAAGAAGTGGTTTTCTTCACCTATTATATCCCCATCGTCATCTGACTCCGGTCCATGCAGAAAATTTTGCTGCAAAGTTGGCTGTACCGGTTGCTGTGCTGTCTGCTCTTAGGCTCGCTGATCTCTTTGCCTTATTTTATATTGTGGCTGTTGCTAGCCATGAAAGTTAGGATTTCTAACTTATGGCTCAGGTTTATCAAGTTTCACCCTTTCAAGCATCTGCTCTACCTTCCGGAGTAATTGATCTACCGAGGAAGATTCTTCTTTTACGGTGACCTTCTTTTCTGCCTTTGCTCTAGCCTTCTTGGTCAGCAGATTTGCTTCAACGCTGACTGCGATCTTCTGCATGTATTCCTTTGTGGCTGGTTCTCTCTCTCTTAATTGATAAGCCATGTTAGCATCAAAACCATCCGGAAACTTCACCATGGCTAGTCCCACAGGTGGCCTTAGATGATCGGGAATTTCATTATAAATAGAATTGAATCTAATGCAGTAGTCTTGGACCGACTCACCAGCATTTCATTTGATTTGCTCATATTCAGCCAGAATTTGGAGAGGATTCTTTTTCACTTCCCAGTGGCCTAAAAATTGTCTTTGTAGGTCGGCCAAGGTAGCGATACGTGCATCCGGAAAACCTCTTAACCATTTCCTCACTTCACCTACAAATGTTTGTACAAAGAGTCTCATTGCCACATTCTCTGCATCGATCTCATGAAGTTCACAGAAATCTGCCATTCTGTCCACATGTTGCTGAGCGGTAATGCTGTTAGGAGTGCCATCAAAAAATGGGATTTTGCTTTGATAATCTGCGGGCATATCATCTAAAACTTGAGGCAGCGCAAGAGGTGCAAAACGAGTAGCCATCACTCTTGGTAGGTTTGGCCTTGGAGGTTTTGGAGGAGTGTGCGCAGTTTGTAGGGGGTTAAAAATTGGAATTTGAAGCTGGGCCACAATGTAATTATCAATTGACCAGTTAGCCCTTTCAGTTTCCAAGTCTACAAGGAACTGTGGATTGGGGACAGTAGAGTCAACCGCCCTTTCGGATTTGGTCTCAAACAATGATATTTCAAACTCCTCATCAAAATCTAGCTCTTCAAGATACTCAAAAATGTCAGGACATGAATGGGATTTGAACACGGGAGATATAGAGCTCTCTTGACGACGAAGTCTTGGAATCAAATTGGGATTTTCATAGATGTGCAGAGGATCTGGATCTGGATTAGCTCTGGTATATCTTCTAGAAGCCAGCGTGCTATTAAGAAAAATCGAATGTACACGACCAACTCACTCAGCCTATCAAATCCTAAACTTATCCTCTGGAAGCTTATAATTATGAAGAAGTGAGGGGTGTAATTTCATCCCCAGTATGGTCGCCACTATGTTAGCACCTAAATCTGCCTTAGGCTGAAGGAAGGCAAAATTCAAGGTAACCACAAACCACGCTCAATCTGGTGGCTAGCCCTACCAGAACAGGAGAGGGCTCTCTCCGTGTCACGCTCAGTGAATAAATAAACAATATGGTCTAAGATGACTTACTATGAATATTGATTTTAGGCTAGGTAAATAAATATGGAAACAAGAGGAAATTTTTGATAAATGACTGAGTTTCTGGGATGTATGGGACCAACGAACAGCATGAGGAGAGAATTTAACACAAAGGCACAGATTACTTTGTGAGGAAAGACAGGCGGAAAGTCTAGCAATTAAATTTGAAATAATGTGAAATGGAAAGATTTTTTAGGAGGGTGAAAAGGCATAAATACATGAACCCTTTTCAATAGAAGAAGAACACAGAACGTGAAACTTTCCCAAAGGCAGAGCAATAAACATGAATTCTACCTTTTCTTACTTAGAAAATTTCACTGGAAATGAATATGAATGAACTGTGAAACATAACGACATACATATGAAACAGAAAGAGAATACTTTTGCTACACTCACACCACATGAATCTCATGAAACAGAGCCACCGCCTTTCATTAATTCTCTGTCAAAATATACAATGAGTAACTGAGTTTCTCTTCCATGGTCTCCCAGAAATTACAACCAACCCTTTGCAAATGATTTTACATACAATAAATAGACTTTGCTATTGGGAAATGGAACGACCCAAATTTGGGGAGTTTTGCAAATCATTACAAACTGGAAATGGAAAGCCAACCATTAGTGACAGGTGCAGCGTTACAAAAATGACAAACTGTTTGGGTGATTGCTCGCCTTCCTTTGCCACTTGGATAGAAGCCAACCTTTAATGAAAATACTTTTTAAAATTTGCCTTAGGTGCCGAGAAAAATGTAGTGTAAATGAGCAGGCCCGCTTGGAGAAAATCGTGAATCAAAATTTTGCGGAGCGGAAGTGATTTTGGCCTTTGGGTCTCTGTCCGCCGCGCCTAAAACTGTATGTGTCATGCCACTTTGGAGGTGATTTTGAGGTACTTTCTAAAGTCCAAATTGTGCCCAAGTGTGCTTGTTAGAAATTCCTACCTGTCTACTTTCCAACTCAAGTGGAATTTCGGAATTTGGTGCTCATTTTCCCCTCCAAAACTTCAATCTCCCAAGACTGCTTCCTGTGTGTCAAAATAGGGGCAGAGAGGTCATTTTTTGAGTTTTTTTGACCTCCTGGAAGCCTTGCCCAAACTTCTTGGCCATGCACCAGCAGTCATGATTTTTCATGCCGAATCCAAAAATATAAACCTTTCGTGATTTGGAGCTCCCTATCATAAGCGTCGCGCCAGTGGCGCGACGCACAGGGAGAAAACCCCTGTTTGTGCACAAAAATTTGTCAAATGACCAAAATTGCCCCAAATTTTTTGAAATTTGGGCTGAAGATTCTCTATGAAGTTCTATGCTGGGCCAAAGAGGCTTTAGCCAAGATTCGGAGCCGATCTTTCTCTTTTTCCCTCTTTTGCCTTTTTGTCGCTCTCCTCAATTTCACCTTCAAATTCCTTATCCGAGCCTTTGAACTCATGTTTCGTGCCCTGTAGTGATAAACCATATGCCTCAATAATGTTTTGTCCTTGTCGGCCTTCTCTAGCAGTCTCTCAAGGTGGATCTTGATCCGCTCGAGCCAAGACTCTCGGTCATTGTTAATCTCTTGCTCTAATGGAGTGAGCTCAATCCTCCTATGTTGGGTAGGTTGGCGATTCCCGCAGATGTTTTGCAACTCCATGATCTCCTGCTGGTCTTCGAGATGTTTATTCCTCTACTCCAAGTACCTGATAATCCACTTAGCCCTCTCCAAATTGAGAGACAAGGCTTGGATCTCTTCTTGCTGCTCCTAAATGGTCCTTCTCAGTTTGGCACTCTCCACATCTGTATCATCATCATGAATGAGAATGAAGTCGGTCTCTCATTCACCTGATGGCCCCTCGTCATGCATGGGCTCCTTTCCCCTGTCCTGTACCTGTGTTTCCGATCTCAAAAGCGAGGCCCCTTCCACCCCGGGTGGAGATAACACTCGCTTTGCTGTTGCGAACAAATGTCTAATGCCTCTCTGATATGTGATGAATACCGGCACACTAGTGGTCTCATGGCGCTCATACTGATGAGAAGGACCACCTATCTCATGTTCAACCTCTGATAATACCTGTGAAGTGCTGAAGAGGTCACGGGAGATGAAATCATCCTAAGTAATGCCCTGTAATCCCAGCTGATGAACCACCAAAATCTTAATAAGAGAAAAATGATAAACATTGTTAAGTTGCTGCTGAGGGGTTTTGTGCTGCATGAAAGTGTTCATCCTCTCTATATTCCTGCAAATGAAATATGGGATGTTCATCATCCATACCCTGGTAAAATCCATGAGCAACCTGATGTGATAAGTATATAGATGAGAGAACCTCCCCTCACAGCTGAAATATTTCATGATTAACTTCATTAGCGGAGCATATTCATCTTTCATATATCATAATGGAAAGACTCTTGTGAGCTGCCTCAAGAAACCGGCCTTAATGTATGGCTCATAATGTTGCCGACCAACCTTCTATTTCTTATGCCATGGTTCTCCAACGTTCGGTATGCCGGTTGCTAATGAGACAGTTTCAGGTGTCAGTGTGAAGGTGACACCGGCTAAGATAGTGTGATCTCCATGTAAGTGAAGCACAAAAGGACGAATCAACTCATGATGAACTCGAACACTAGCCACCTTTTGACAAAACTCAAGACATGACAGGTGCTGGAAACATGAGATAGCAAGAGGGCAGGCCTGCAATTCTGTAAAGGTGGTTGGTTCATCCCTAACATGTCTACCACTTTTATGAATTCTCTGGGGAGCCTATTCTTCCGAGGATGAGTCACTTTGGGTTTCCATTTCATACTCCGATGAATGCTCAAATTCCATGACTGTTGTATATGGACTGTGCTTGGACTGCCCTTTGATGATGTATGAAATGATGTGTTGTTACGAATTCTGCCACCAAGGGGAACAATGCAAAAGGGACTGTTAGCAAGGGGAATAATATGAAGGGATTAGGGATTATGGGGAGAAAGTTTGTTGAGGGACATGTAGGAGGGTTTGGGGATTTTATAAGGTAGGATTTTGGGGTTTTACATTTGACAAATGAGTGGAGGGGATAGGGAATAGGGGTTTAGTAATGTTTTAGGGTAGGGAAGGATGGGAAAAATGGAATAGGGGGGAAGGGAACGATGGAAAGAAGGGAAAGGTGAAAGGGAGGAGGAACCTTGGCATCAACACAACAAATTTGCAACCCTAAGAGCAATGGTTTTGATGACTTCAAGTGGTAGGGTTTAAGAGTTTTTTATTGCAACTATAAATGGCCATAAACCATCATCATATTCAGAAAATTAGATGAGCAACCGAGATGTCGACCCTACCTGGCAATTTCAAGGGTTTCAAAGCCGATTTGTTGCAATTTGGAGCAAAACCAAGCCTTTATTTTAACACTGTGTGGTCGCGCCCAGTGCGTCGCGCTCCCTATGTGTGCCGCACCCCTCTGCCTATGCACCGCGCCTGTCAAAACACCTCCAACCTCACTCAAAACGTGCGCTAGCTCTCACAATCACTTTGAAATGCTTTATCTTTAACCTTGGTGTGCAAAATGACATTGTTTCTTGTGGAAATTCTATATAAATACATTGGAGTCATGGTTTTGATTTTTGTTTCTTCAAAACCCACTTTGGTAATGTTTTGTTTTGGCACTTTTTCCCTGATTTAATTCAACTCTGTATTTCTCTTTTCCCTTTTGGATTTTTAGCTAAAATGATGGAATTTTTGGCACTTTTTTGCAGGGCTTATTGACAAGGCATTTGGCCAAGGAAACCATGACTGCGCCTAAGAGATCAACTGGACTTTTTTGAAAATTATTACACATGACACACTGTTGACTTTTCTTCAAAACAGAGTTTTGAAGAACTATCGTAATCTGTCAACATGACGATGAAAATCTTTAAATCACAACCTTGTAAGGGCCTCCCTCTGGCCTGCATGGCTTTATTGGACATGGTTGAAGACCAAATTAACTGATCCCTAGACCTAATGACTGAAATGACTCTTGTCCATTAAAATATCGAACACTGACTGTCATGGGCTTTAGTAAACATTGATGAAAAGACCTAAGCCAACAGGTGACAGACATGAGGGGTAAGGGGTAATGACTGACAAGATCCTCCCGTCATATTATGGCATGCCCCTAGTGAAATGCAGCTGAGTGAATGGAGTGAGACACCTAAAAATGAAATGCAGAAAGAGTTTTGATCTCTGATGGAGGACTGACTAGACCGACTCTAACATTGGCTCCAATGGGGGATGGTAGCTCCTTGGAGGTGCCAAGAACAGCAGATCTTTGGAAGAGCTAGACAGTGCCTTTGTCCATTGGGCTATGGAGTCATTATTTCGACAAACAACACAAGACTCTGACTCATTTATGAAACTAAAATGACCGAAAATTTGACTCAAATTTGATGTTGAAATGACTTGAAGACTAACTTGACAAATCTAACCAAACTGAAATAAAATGGTATTTATAGTGACAGTGGAAGTAGCGTCAACAACTCATAAATGGTACCGCTTGAGCAGCCGACCATTGATCGGCCCTCCTGGACAATCTTCCCCGTTCATTTCCTTCAGAAGAAAGGCATTCTGACCCTGATATGCTACAATCTTGAAGGGACCTTTCCAGAGATTCTCGAACTTGTTGAGATTGCAACAAGATGATGGAGCTTAGTGAAAAGAGTCGCCTTCACTAAGTGGGCCCACAGGCAAATTATGGCGTAAAGTCTATTTTTAGACTATGTCTATTTTTAGACTATGTCTATTTTTAGACATATGGATCATGTCTATGAGTTGCAGGATGTTGTTTATGGATGATTGGTCAAGTTGGAAAAAATATATGGACTTCTATTTTTAGACAACAGCGGTGACACTGTCAAGTCTAATTATAGAGCAGTCAAATATTATTAGCTTATAATAATATTTAGGCTATAAAATTTATCTTATTCTCTTGGAGCACTTCAGTTTGAGCTACAGATGTGGAGCATGCAGCTGTCAGAAGGAAATATGTTTTCTTTGTGGGTCAGTTGAGCTGTTGCAGGCATGACTTCAGTTAGAACTCAATCAGTTGAGTTTGGTGGAGTTGATTGTGGAGTTGATGGAGTTGTGTTCAGTTTGACTTGGTTAAACTAGTTGTAATTAGTCCATCTGCAAATAGACTAATGATGAGTTGTTAAACTAATTATTAACTCATAATGCAACTAAAGAATACATCAGTTAACTCAGTTGCATGTCAGTGCATGTTCAGTTCAGCAGGGACAGGTGTTAGAGGATCAGATTGCTATCAGTTGTGACTATAGTTGTGAATGAGGATTTGCACAATCAATGGGATTGAGTTATGCGTATCAGAATTGGCCAATACCAAGTGATTATAGCCTCTGCTCACGTGATTCCCAATGTGAGTGATTCTTTTCAGGTAAATACGAGTTTGGTTCAACCATTCTCATCCATTCTTGAGAAGGTATTGAGCAGTGGAGGCAGGCAAGCAGTGGAATAGATTCGGAGATCAGATCTGAGTTGTATTGTGTGTAACAGGTGGAGATAGTGTTGGATACTTGTGAGAAGTATTG
>APFE030382562.1:0-12283 GCA_000404065.3 Pinus taeda | reverse complement strand
TGGCTGAAACTTCACACAGCTGGAGAAGCTTTACTGCTGCTGCAACAAGGGTCTTTCCTTCAGCTTCTTTGACACTTCGAAGAGCATGAACCTGCTCTGTCACCATCAAAGAGCCTGGACTAGCTCTGATACCACTGTTGGGTATTTTTGCAATGGGAAAATACCAAAACCAAAATTATGCACACAGAGGCAATGCTCTGTTTTTTCTCTACTCCAGGATCTTTTGTGCACAGAGGAACTTTAAAAAGAAATTACACTGAGAACAGAGTATTTCACCACCATAAAAGATTTCCATTCACTAAAATAAAAACACTAATACATATTCATCCTCTTTGGTGAGAGGGATTTACCAAAAACAACATTCAACCATAACTCTGTTTTCACCTGAGAATTTACTGAGACATATTCATCCTCTTTCACTCAGAGGGATTCACCAAAAAATTACAAAGAAATTACTCTGTCTCCTTTGAAATTTTACACCACTGTGTGTAAAAATTTCATTTACATTCACTGCTGTGTGAAAAACAAAGATTACAGGGATTTACAGATTTACCTTTTCACTGTTGTGTGAAACAATTCATGGTTTTACACAAAACTGCCCCTAGTTTTCTGCATTCACTTCTCCTCCTCCTTCTCTTGCATTGCTGTGCATACTTTTCATTTCTTACATTACCCAAGAAAAGGTTTTTACGCTGCAGCTGTGTTTTACCATTTTCTCATTAAACATTTCAACCCACAAAAATATTCATGCACACTCCTGTGCGTTCCCTTCTCTCTTTGCTTCGCACTGCTGTGCTTGTTTCTCTATTGCTCTCTCTTAAAAAAAACATTACATTTTTTTATATGACAGCGGGGAAAAGTACTAGCGTCTCCATATTGCCGTAAAAGAAGAAAGTAAAAATTTAATGGTCTTACTGGCTTTTATCCATGCCCATACTCCCGCTGGAACAAAATTAAAAACTTCACCAAAGAACTTACCATCCACAGTAAATTGCATTTACTGTTTTACTGAGATAAACGGCGGTAGGAAATCTTTCACTTCACGTCAAATTTATTTTCCAGGCCTTCACATCAACATTATACAATATGCTTTAGGAACTCTATCGGGACTTCATCCCATGACACAACAATGTGTACACCGATGGTTTCCCCCGATACCGAAATCCCGATAACACATGGCCCGATACCTCCGAAATATATATTTTAATATATGCATGAAAATATATATAAAACGAGCCACTTGCGGACCCGAAATAATATGAAGCAAAATGTTGAGTACCCATCGGGTCCAGGATATCGGGTCTCAACTTATCGCATGAAAAAGGCTCCCACTTGGTTTTCCCGATAGCGAAAATAATATGGACCCGATAATTTATCAAAAGGGATTAATTCCATCGTCGGGTCCGGCCCATTGGCAATAACAAAACTTTAGCTGCTATTTCGCCGATCAGATATCGGCGATCTCTTATCGCTGGAGTGTTCATCGTTGCTGCACTCCTTTGCCGATGCACAGTTGGAATTAATTTTTCAACAGATTTAAGGTTTACAACTCCTACTCCGGAATACCAACAAAAATTTGAAAATTTTAATAATTCATAACAGCACACTGTTCAGTCCAAAAATATAATATGAGTTTCAAACACTTTGAAAGCTTATTCTCGAATGCCATAAAATTTTTGAAATACTATCTGAAATCTATTACCAATGTCCATTCAATGATAACAGGAATGTGAAATTCCCTACCAAGCATCTATTAAGTTCGCTATATTCACTGGTACTTCAAACCTCAAAAGTACAAGCACGGTGAATCTTATGTCCATTGTACAGATAAGAGTTTTTTGATCTCTCAATGGCAGTCCACATCCCAGTCCTTTCCGTTTGTTGTCCTGCTGCACTTCTTATAGGCGGGGGCTCATACATATAACAAACCGGAACATCACTGTCAACATAACCGCGAACAAAAATCTTCTCACGCCACGCTACAGAACGCGAAATCCGTCGAAGGGTTTTAGGAAGAGAACCCAGGGCCCTCCAAACGTTTTCATCGGAATCGTATTCCATCACTCCCCGCTGCTTCTCAAACGAATACAACCGCCCGGAAGAGGAAACAACCAGACACCTCCGTGGGTCTCCCCCGGTATCCGACATATTCTCCAGCGTTGTCCATGCCCCTCTTTCTGGATCATAAACTTGTGCACTCCACCCGATTAGATCACCCTCCTCATCACTGTCACCGCTAAGATCACCCTCGTCATCACCCTCCTCATCACTGTCACCCCTAAGATCACCCACCTCATCAATGTCACCGCCAATAACGAAAAATTTGCCGTCAAGGAAAGCGCCATAGCTCATAACCCGTCCACGGCTGATGTCGGGAAGAAGCTTCCATTGGTCTTCAAACACATTGTAAACAGCTGCAGATCGCAACAGATTTTCATTTCCATCCTCTCCGCCGGCAACGTAAATGAGTCCTTGCGGCGAAACCGAGTAAGCGCCGAATGCTGGACTCACCGGCATGTCGGCACCGCGGCTCCACTTACTCGACGCCAAATCGAAGATGAAAACGGTTTTGAGGCTCTCCTCTTGGGGTATGGGATTACATCCGCCTAACAAAACCAGCCTTTGGTTGACGCAAAGACAGTCACAAAAAAGAGGAATTCCGGCATGACAGCCCGGGAAGTGGGGAAGGGGAGGAAGTGTTTTCCGTGTGCCTCGCAGAGGGTCGAACAAAGAAATCACCATTTGTAGATTAGGATGAGTGTCATCCAGAAATTCCGAGAGTTCCACCAAACATATCAACTGCTCAGAAGTCCCACGCTTTTTCCTGTCTTCATAGAACTCAGGGTGCTTGATAGCGGTTTCCCAGGTTTTGCAAACTGCTCTGAGGTTTCCATGAGAATGGTAAGGAACTCTTAACAGACACTCTCGCCGTAATTGCCATGGAAGAACAGCAAAAGGCTCCATTTAAGAGATGTACTACCCGCTAGTCAATATGAACCTGGAAGACTTTCAAATCAGATAAGCGGGAACCTAAGCTAACCCAACAGAAGTAGACTTTTCCTGGTTGGATAGGTTAAGCCGTAGATACGAAAGCCATATAGAACATAACATACAATAAAAAACAACACAGATGGAATGAAAGGGAGAAAGATCAGAATAAATAAGAATTCAAGTAACAACAGCGAAACCCTACTAGTGTAACCCTACCCACTTAATTGAAAAGGGTATTTTTTTTTTAATTTTTTTTGGTACGGGGTAAATTGTCTTTTTTTGGTTTTTTTTTCTTTTTCGAAGGGTTACGAAGATAAATAGATTTAATATTTTGAATATACTCTCAAAATGATTTTTTTTTGTTAGGGGTAAATTGTTCATTTTTTAAGGGTTTTTTTTTCCTTTTGGAAGGGTTACTGAAGATATAAATATATTTAATAGTTTGAATATATTTTAATTGTAGAGGAAGGTTTACAAGTCAAACTTGTATTTACAATATACTATTGTGGTATTTTAAGTAATTTTACGGTGGAAGGGGGTCAATTTTTTAGATTAAAGAAAATATAATATACCAATCACATTAAAATATATAACATATATATAGTACTTATCAAATATATCCAGGGTCAGTTGTCCAATGCTAGGGTGGAAAGGGTGGAAGCGGGTCAAACCCTGGGTCCGTAGTTCAATGCTAGGGTGGAAGTGGTGGAAGGGATTGTACTGACCTGACCCCAAGAGCTTTCGGGATTATACCCTGTGACCTCCCATTGGCAAGGCACTTGATTGACCGATTGAGATAACTCTTGGGGCTTTTCACCAGGGATATTATTAACTTATAAAAATGATTTTTTACAATACCACGGAGAAATATCTAGAAGAGAAAGATGGAGAGAGGGAGGAAAAAAGTGAGAGGAGGGAAGAAAATCATAATACTATGGACCAATACAATGGTTTACCAATACCATAGGCCATCTAGGATTTTGATTATTACGTTATGGATCTAGGCTTTTAACTATTCTATTGCAATACCGTGGGCCAATACTAAGGCTTATCAATACCACATGCCCAAAAACCATAAATCATTTCAAAATTAACATATTTTACAAATACTTTAGTTTAATTTAATTTTATAACAATTTTTTAACTAGCATTTTGACTACATGTTGCAAAGGAAGTGCCGTAAGGCAGAAATTGAGAAACAATTTAAATAAGATGCAAAGATGTAGCAGAAATGAAATTCTAAGGCTGTATAAACTGAAGTTGATTTAGGGTGCCTAAGACTATATTTAATATTAATTATTGAATTAATATTGCATATACATCTCATAAAATTCAACCAACTTATAATTCAGGGCAATCTCTAATTTTGGCTTTGGGTCATTAACATGGTGATGCCTTCTCTCAACCACTAAACCACGATAGTAAGCCCAACGACCTCCATCAATACCCTATGGGTCTGAAATCTCTAACCCTATGACCACGAACCATCCACACCTGTGATAAGACTAAAAATAAATTGGCATATTCATAGGGAAATCTAGTGACCGAGAGGATTTCTCCATATTGAAGAAAACACCACACAACCTCACATTGAATGCTCCTCAAATTCCATAGATCTCACACAGAATTCATGCCTTTGCATTTACCAAATACTATCTTGAGAAAATTGAATTTCTTCAATGCAAAATCTTCCTCCAACAATGGTTTCTTATTTTCAAACCAATCGCTCTTCCAAGTGAGAAGTTTCAATGGTAGGGTCAGATTCCAAGTCTCTGCCCTGTATCATTGTAATTGATGGAGAAACACACACATATACTGAAAATCAAATGAAAAGCAATCTCTTCCTACAATTAATTAATAACAAATTATTTTACAGAGACTCACCTAATTCTTGGCCTTTTCTCATACTATCCCTTATTCAGCCATCAACACTCAGGTTTGGATTATTTCCATACTAAGGCAATAACAAAATAATGAAATACATTAATTAATATTTTTGTGGATATATCCTTAATTGAAATTTCTTTCATCTCCTTTGGATAGATATAAATTGAATTGGCCACTTCATTTTTCCCCCTCTGGACCTCTCTCTTGTTGATCTCATATCCTTCTTTTTCTACTGCCAATCTAAGCTTATCTAGCTCTCACAACCAACTCTTACAAACCTATAATTAGTTCCTAGGCTAATGCAACAATTTCTATTTTAATAAAACTACCCTTATCTCTAACTTATGACTCATTCAACTACAAACAACAACTACTCTTTCGAGTCATCCCATTTCTTTGGGGATATCATTAACTGACACCTAACAACTAAATAGATTCCCTATCTATGCTTACTAAGAAATAAACATTGTTTTACATGAAATTTTACAGTGGACCCTTCTTGGGCTGACGTTTAGACCTTTAGGTCTGACTAGATACTTCAAGCTTGATCTTTGAGAGCCAATGCTCTTGCATCACTCCCTATTAATAAGGGGCCAACAACAACTTCTCAGGTGGAGATGATTAGACAACCAACTTCTTCAATAACTCCTCATGATTTTATGAACTGTTTTTCATTATCTAGGAGTCTTCATGTTTGGGGCTTCTACATAGGGCACTGATCATCCATCAGTTTCATCTATGAGTCAGCCATGTCATCATCGAAAAGCAACCATTGGTCTATATGTAGCCTTCCTTCATGTCATGCTACTTTATTCATGCCATGTTTACTTAATGATATTTCATCGTACTACATGTGCATCAGTGGTGGAAGACATCCATAAATCTTCCCTTGGTGGCCTTGCATAAACCAATCCAAATATTGGTTCAAAAATAAAGGAATGAACATTAAAATCAACATTACCCTTGTGGTGGTCTTTCATCATAACATCTATAAGTTTGCATCAACATCTTGCATACATATCGACACATCTCCCAAAGATATATCTTTTCAAGCGTCACTTTCTTTTTCAGACTCCATTAGAGTCCTCACATATTTCATGGAGATATCCTAGTCAAATATTCTTGGTCTTCCAGAAGTTGATTTCCTTTACCATGGTTGCATATCTCACGATCTCTTCCTTTCGTTCTTCACATATTTCATTCCCAGGAGCTTCCAATAAGAGTTCCTCAATTGTAGTCAACCACCTCATACCTCATATGAGGACATATTATGTGATTTCATCTAGTGTGAAGCATGCCTTCTGACATCCTTTCATAGGAGGAGATTCCTTTCCTTTGATCATGTTTCTCAAGACAGAGCAGTGATCTATGTTACCTGTAACCATTTAACATGATGTTATCATATTTAATATAAGCATACATACTTCATTTACCTTTAGGTCATCTAGGATTTTTTTAGCAACTTCCATGATTGAAAAGAGCTTCAACCCCTTGATCTGCTTCATCTCTTATGCCATCATAATATCATCCCATGAATTCCACAAGTTGGAGTTCCTAATCAGGTTTGAGTTCACTCTTAGGTTAACTGTTGAGGAGTGTTCCAATATCAAAACTAATGCCTTTTGTTATTTTATTGACTTTAAAAGAGCTTTTGAAATAGTTCCTTGGGATAAGCTATGGTGAAGAATTGAAGAGATAATGGTTCCTCTCTAGTTCAGGGCTATTGTGATTTAGTTTTACGAGAATGTTGTTGTCAATATTAATATTATTGAGAGTTGATATAAATAAATTAAATGCAATATCAGAGTTAAGAACAGATGTTCCCTATCCCCTACAATTTTTGGTATTTACATTAACAAGCTAGAAATGTGTTTGGAAGCTACAGGATGTGATGGCCCTGAGCTCACTCGCATGGTCATTACTCTTCTCATTTATGCATATGATATCATTCTTCTATCCAGAAGCCATGATGATCTCAACAAGTAGCTTAAGATCCTCCATCATTGCTAGTCTAAGATGGATATGACTGTTAATATCGACAAACACTAAACTCATGATAATTAAATCTAAAAAGATCAACCATGATAATTTCCCCTATGCTAAAAAATACTTGGAGTAGGTTTCTTCATACAAATATCTAGGTATTAACATTCATCATCTGCTCAACTAGAATTATAACATTGAGAAAAGGATTACGGAGGTCGGAAAGCTTATTATGAGCTTGAAAACAATTATAAGTTGATTGATCTTTGGATTTGGAGTAACATTATGTTCCTCTATGATACTCTCATCACCCTTGTTAATTTATATCCCTATGAGGTTTGGGGTTGCAGTTCATCTAGAGAATCATGGAGGAAGATCAAGTTGATTCAAAAGAAAGTTATGACCCACAACTTCAAGATTCAAGTAAATACTCCCTATCGTATCCCCTTGATAGAAGTTAGTCTCCCCCCATTGAAATCATGTATATGTTTAGGTATTTGATATATAAGAAGAAGATTCACAACATGGAATCGAAGTGGTTCCCGAAAGTTTCTTCTAACTCTAGCCAAAACCCTCACCTCCAACTCAAG
Organism: Pinus taeda; assembly: GCA_000404065.3. Lineage (NCBI taxonomy): Eukaryota > Viridiplantae > Streptophyta > Pinopsida > Pinales > Pinaceae > Pinus > Pinus taeda. The sequence goes on along the minus strand of APFE030382562.1, from coordinate 4,832 downwards.
CGAGGATGGCATAAGGGTGCCTAGTCTTGGCTCGACTATTAGGGGATAAAGGAGGAGATAATCTTAGAGGATAATAATAATAATATTAAAAATACTATTACCTGCAAATTTAAATCTAATCTATTGGATGATAAGGAGATATAGTGAAAAAGGAAGCTAAGGTATTATAAGGAGGCGATCTACCCCACTTTTGCGAACCATAATTATCTTTTGACCTTGACTAGTGCTAGAAAGAAAATGAATATTGGATAGATAAGGAATAACTCTCATGAGCTTCGAAGTGAAGCGAAACATAATTACCCAAGTCGTACTCACACTACCAAAATATTTTCCACACTTCAAACCTTCTTGACCTGTTAATTCAACAAAACTATAGTGATATAGGAACATTTCTTTCCCTTCTTTTTGATTATAAAAATAAAATATTAAAGAGTCACAATTGATCTCTTACTTTCTTAAAGTTTCATAGGCTACATTGGTCTTAGTTGATGTTAATTAACATCATCATCATCATCATTTTTTAAATTGAAGGAATATTTTATTTATATTTTAGAAAAGAAAGGTGTCAACTACAGTTTGAGCACAAATGAAATCACTTGGCATCACACATCACCTTCGTTATGGGATTTAAAAATCACTTCTCACAGAACCATTAATTTTAATTTTGTAACCGTATATGAGTTGTATTTAATTAAAGTTTCAATTGAAAATAAAGTTTTAATTTTATAATAATTTTATAATCTTTCGTTTTTAAGGATAAAATATGCGCACATACAACTAAAAAATACTTAATGCAGCCTTACATTGTAGCTTTATTATTTTATTGGGATTTAAAAGACTTCATGTATCCTTACATTGTAATTCTATTGCATCATTATTATATCTTCCGAGGTAGGTATATAGCGATCGCTATGTCGCTAACTATATATTAATTGTGTTGACTTATTTTTAATATCGTTTTTTTAGCCAAAGTTTTACTGCAACTAAGCAACGTAGGTTCGGATGATAATGTTTAACCAAATTATTCCTTCTGTTTGATTAGGCAACCAAACGAACATCTTATTGCAACTTTTCTTTCCATTAATTGGAACAATGCATTAATTTTACAACATATCCTAAGTTTTATTTTGAGCACCTTATTAACTTTACAACAAATCCTAAGGTTTTTTTTGGAAGCATATTAGCTTCCTTTACAACATTCTTCCAACTTCTAAATACCATATACTAAGTTTCTATTTTTAGGCTAGTTGAACAATGTCCTAGAACACATTGTTAGCATGTGAGACATTTGTCAGCCTTCCCACACATTCGTTGTAATTGTTTCCTACTAAAATCACACTTACTTGTTAGGGTTATTTTTTTCAAACTTCATACTTGACTGTGCTCCCTATATTCACTTTTGGTCTCGGATCAATGAGCTTTTGTAGTCAATCTTCATGTGTGCACTCCTTTCTAGTACTTGATCGTTATGTGCACTCTCCTTTTTTATGATAATCGGCGGAGGATTCTTCGATAGCAACAGGGGTAAGGAGTAAAGGTGGAGGATACTTTGACAACAAGGTAGCACCTGCATCATAGTGCATTATATATTATTAGTTGGATTATTGATTATTACATTGTTGTTATACTCTTTATGATTCCTTCCAATAATGAAATCTGGAAAAATAACTATGTACTTGGGACAATTGCACGTAAGAATAGGTGCCCAAGTGTCAATACCAATGGACTTTGTAAGTCCTTGGCTTCTTTCATCTAGGTTTTGTAAGTATGCCAATGGATTCATTACTTATCATTGTTGATGAAGTAAAGCAAAGCACATATGCAACTTGACACTTTCAAGGGTAGGGGAAAATATCAATGAAGTATTTGGTTGTATAGAAAAAAATGTGTCTATCCACAAATGTTCTACAAATTGATAAAGGTTTTTCCCACATAGGTTTGACACCTACAAGTTCTGGTGTATAGACAAAACTTGGGTGACCATTGCATTTTAGCCTTTGAAAGTGGAGGAAATTCCAACATGAAGATATTGGAAACTATAATTTTCCATTGCATTCACCCTTTGTTTGTTTGACCACTTTTCATTTTTAGCTTGTTTGGCTTATATTGAGGTGTATTTCTTTATGCAGATCTACCACCGCAAGTGAGCATAGCTTTCACATATCAATTTGAGAGCTAGAAGAGATGGCTTATAGATTCAACACTCCCCCACAAATTGCGTAAGAAATCCAACAAATAAAATTGATAAATTGCCTTACTATTCCCAGCAAATAAAATTGATAAATTGTTCCTTATTATTTGTGATTGATTGGTCATATTTTCCATGCATACTTCCTTTTCAACATCTCAAACAAACCCCTAAAAATTCTAAATCACGTGGCGAAGGACTATACATTATTCGATCAATAATGCATATGCATATCATCTGTGCATGAGATCTTTTCAACACACGAAGGAATTCAAGAAAGCAACCAATGCACTAAACTCTTATTTTCAAGTATGAGGTAAAGTGTTCATATTTTATCTTTCCTATGTTCAAATATTTAGTTGAAGTGGATTGAAACTCTCTGGAATGCACTAAACTCTTATTTTCAAGTATCGGGTAAAGTGTTCATATTTTATCTTTCCTATGTTCAAATATTTAGTTGAAGTGGATTGAAACTTTTTGGGTATCTTCCTTAGTTTTAGCTACCAATAAATATATAAAGATGGATCAAAAGTAATCATGTGGATACATCTAGGAAGAGGAGCATATTTCTTATTGGTGGATAACACATTGTGTTTTTATATATTGAAAATAAATTTGATATGCTACTAATTAGCAAATTTGAGGCATATCTATGTATAATTTAGTTGCTTTGTCACATTATTAATTAGCAAATATGATGCATGTATATGTCCTTTCATATGGACATGCACAACAAATTGATGCACCATGACAACATATATTGTACTTTTGTATGCAAGATTGACACTCTCAAAGTAATTTTCATTGATCATGCATCATTATCATCAACACCAATAATTTTCATTGTTCATGCATTATTATAATCAACACAATACATATTAGATTAGACATCCTTGGAAATTTTGTGCATGGATTGAATATTATGGAAAAATAACTTTACCAAGACACAAATTAAGATATAGGCTACCCATAATTTTAGTGTGCTCCTTAAACTACTTCATTCACAAACTACTTCCATTCACAATTAAGAATATGAGACATTTTTGAAGCGAGTCCTAGTTGCATTACTAAAATATAATTAATCAAAAGTAGAAAAGTAGAAATATTATTTATAGAAAATGTCATTTTGGGAAATTTAAAATTTAAAATAGTCTTTATAAAAGCTATAACATGCTTGCACACCATCGAATTTATAATCCAATATGTTGGAGAAAAATTCTTCCACATCATCAATACAATCCAGTATGTCATTTGAGAAAAAAAGAAATATAATATATAAAAAATACAACATGCTTCTGCACCATCAAATTTGCAATCCAACATGTGGGAGAAAAATACCATTTCTACGAAAACTACAAGTACAAGTCCAATTGGTTTCACAGAAACATATATAGTAAGTCTACCTGATCCAATTGTTTGCACAGAAGCAAATTTGGCAACTTCATTAAAACGTTGAGATGTTATCATACCCAATCGTTCAATTCCAGTCTTGTAGGCAGGTATAATGTCTGCCATTGAGCCTTGTTATTATAATGGGATCAAAGTTTTTTTAGTTTAATTGAAGTTTTTTAGTTTAATTATGTGGTTGTATGTTTGACATTCATATTTTATGTTTTATATGGTTTAATATCATAGCTTTGCATTGTAATTTTATTCAATTGGGATCCTTTTTATCAGTTTAATTATGGGGTCAAGATCATACTGAGATGATCTATATTGCTAAACGAGGAAGCTCATAGGGCATACTTGACTTTTCAAAGCGATGATAAATCTTCCACAGAAAGAAGCTGAATTGTGCAAGATCCGTTTCATATCCATGTTTTGAGTTTCTTTTCCATTGTTTTAGGTGGATGCTGCAGCTGTCAAACACAGCGTGGTGCTTGCTATTCTATTGTTCTTGGTCGCTACGCTTGGCAAGTAACGAGACAACGAACTGTTCTCGTGCAGGATTCCCCAAATCTTCTATGGGTAAGTTGAGTGAAATCTAAACTCCATTCTGAAATCCATTCGATTCCATTTTGAAATTTGTTGTCATTTTCAAATCATGTAATATTCTATTTTTCTTGCACATTTATCTTTTCTAGTTTGTCTCAGAATTCATTCTTGTCTATGTGAATGAAGGTGTTAGATTTAATTTATGGGTTTTCCTAATTACTTTAAACCCTAACCAAGATCTACTCCTTTGTAAGAAATTGAAAATAATGCACTGTGGAACTTACTTTCCATCTTCTAAAGCTCCTGGTCTTGACTTGAGTTGTTGGCTCTTGAATCCTTCCAAGAGCTTGCAATCCTTTTCTCTGGCTATCCTTGATAGAGTATCAAGTCTTCAATGGAGCAGACTGTTTTCTGAGTGATTGCAAGCCTTGGAGACTCAACCCTTTTATAGCAGTCCCAATCCTATGGCAGCCGAAATTTGGCTGTCAATTGACAGCTAAATTTCAGCCCCAATCTTAGGGCAGCCGAAATTTGGCTGTCAATTGACAGCAAAATTTCAGCCCCAATCCTAGGGCAGCCGATATTTGGCTGTCCATAATTTATTACTGCTATTATTTCAATCAATTATAATCGGTCCATTAACAATTATAATTGATTAACATTATTCTATATGTATTTGTATCCAAATCCTTATTTAAATACGTTTAAT